>JAQGCA010001811.1:0-15852 GCA_034698945.1 Protaphorura quadriocellata
TTTGTCCTACTGCTTTCAGGACGACGGCCATCCTTCATAAATACATTGAAGTTAATTTTAGAAAAAACCGTACCCGAGTCGGTTGAAGCGTTTGTGAGATATTTAATTTCAAAAAGGTGGACATGTTTCTGAAACACCCTGTATTATGTTCATGTGAGATGAATCAAAATTTGGTGCGAATGGCTTTTTAATTTACTATGTGGTCAAACATTGCTTCAGAATAAATAGGTTGGGCCCGGCGAGAGTTATTCCATGATGTAGGAAGAAACTCGATGGAGGAAGTACTATTATATTGGAAGAATCCGTACAATTACCGAGTAAAGTCAAACGCCACCACGATGAGGCGGCATGGGCTGCATATTACGTTTTTAATTAAGAACGCCAATGTTATTACAGGAGTTCTATTCTCGGATGAGTCGAAGTCGGAGGATGTCTATCGTTAACGCGTTCGCCAAAATCTGTACTCTGGATATAGTTTTGTAGAGTTTGACCTAATTAGTGGTTGTGTTCATTGAGTAATTCCCCGACAGGATTTGACTAGTCAAACAACCATTTACCATAAATAATGTTTGATGTCACATGGATATAATATTAAATAGTTTTACAGGAGCTTACTTTTTATAACAATACATATTTAACCTAATTCTATAATACATGCCTATATATATATATATTACGATAATGTAAAGTCTTCAACAATCTAATTGAACTGTTAGGCATGTATTATAGAATTAGGTTAAATATGTATTGTTATATTATGTACATCCTTTTAACGTATGCACAATCAGCACATTCATATAAGAGTTACTTTTAGTTCAAGGCAATGAATAACACTGTAAACCCAAATTATTTAATATAAAAGGATCATGAATGGTCTAATAAAGCAGATCATACTGGCCTCCAGTATGAACTCTCAACTGATGCCCTTTGACTCACCTTTATTCATCACACTAATAAACTAATCTAACTGAACTTAGGGAGGATTTAGATTGTCGAAGACCAACGTTTTGTGCTTTCCACCAAGTACTCATTAACGAAGCCGAGAAATTTCGAAATTTTAGTAACGGAAGCGTTCGAAGTGACAGCGGCACAGAAAATAGACCATCGTTGTATCAAAAAAGGAGTTGAAATAACTTCCGCTGCACAAGTGAAAGTAAAATCGGAAAACCAATTTTGTGTAAGTTCAGTTAGCGCCGAAGAAGTTAAGGGCCAGCTTTGTCCTGACAAAATTAAAATAAGGTGCTGGATAAAATTCTGAGACGCAGGGCTTACCTGTACTAATGGCAGAGCAGGCAAAAGAAATTCCGGCCCTTCCTCAGCTCTAATTTTAGTCTAACGCCAAATCCCAAATCGTGATTAGAATACAAAGTTAGATTGGAAAATATGATTGAAAAAGTTTACTGTTTCTGACTGCATACAGAAATAACACTTCTGGATGAAGATTCTAGAATTAGAAAGTTGTATGCCTCATGTAAGACTAAGATGAAAATAGGTCACATGCACATTAGTTCAAAGGCTCATTTCTAGAATACAGTTCTAAAACGAAGAATTTAAGTCAATACATCGCTACGTATTTTTAACAATGACAGCGTGACCAATTTAAACTAATTCGTCCGATCTATCATAAAAACTGAAATTATAAGCAATTGAGATGTTCTGTACTTGCCAATCCTAATAAGGACTCTGCATAAAATTCGCATAATTTCTTTAATACCTTAAGTTTTTATCTAAATAAATGGAATCAATTACTATTCAATGCGTTAATTTAACGTCTGTGTAGATTTACTCAAGTTACAACTTGCAGATTTTCGTGGTTCGAAACGAAGAGACACACAGTCATCGTAATCTCTTGTTGAGAGTTCAAACTTATTTCTTCTCAGATACACGAGCGTAATAATAATGGCATATGCCGATACAATACTTGTCATTGAAGATACAAGCCAGATATGGGACAAGGAACACTCTTGAAAGTCCAAAAATAAAATCAAAATGCAAAAGGAAATTCCGAGGAAGGTTGAAAGTGTTTCTAGAATGACCCATGCGGTAAGTTTGTAGGAGTCTCGCTAAAATATTAAAAAATAAATAAAATTACAATTTGTACCTATTCAATATTTCTGAATTGCGTTGTGCCAAATGTGCTAGGAATACCCAGGATTATGGCATTCCTTCTCTGCACATTGCATGATTGACGCCATCGCGTAGCACATTTGACACGAATTGGCGGCTGTATGACTAATTATTTTATTGTTTTCACCTTTGCTACTCCTTGACATAATAGTAGAGCTGTTCCAATCTTTGCCAGTAAAAACATACAGTATGAACAGATCAGAATGGTTTCCGCTAGGCGACCTAATATTTTAAAAAGAAAAAAACGCAAATTATAAAATTAGTCTCCTTTATTTTGATTTTAGTAATTTGAACCCAGAACTCACTGAATTCCACAACAGGCTCAGTTTTTTTTTGCAGTGTGTCCGGATTTCTCAGGAATATATTAGTCTGGGTTACAAAAATCCAAATCAATCCGAAGGATGGAATAATCTGTTGTCGAATATCAATACAAATTATCAAACTGGCTAAAAAAAACTTGAGATTCCAGATATTTCAAAAAAAAATTGTTCTAACCACTTGAAAAATTGTTATAATTCGAATTTGTTTCTTAAGAGAAATCACAATGTCGGAATATGTAGATGACGACTGCATTATTGTTATCCACCCTGTATCTCCATGTAACAGTATAATATGAATTTTTCAAATTTTGAAAAATTTCGAAATGTTTACGTTGAATTTATTCTTCATTCTAACACTGTACACATCTTAAAGTTTGTTCAGATATATTCTATCACATCGTGCCAATTCACGTCCAGTTAAAAAATTAAATTGAAGTTCAAAGAATGTATTCTTTAGACTAGTTGGAGAGAACTTGCGGAGTACAAATTACTACGAAACTAATTTACATACTAATGAAACACAAAAATAAGTGCATGCGGTTTTCAGATAGTATTGGCATTTGTCTATTTCCAAAGTCAATATTGCACTTACACACCTGGAGTTGAGGTTTTGAGCATTATAACATAACCAACTTGTTAGGGCTTATTGTCCTCGGCAGAAAATATTATTTAAATTATCCATCTATTTTCATTACACTATTCATTTCCGAGCTCACTGTTTTGCTGAGCTAATAAACATGTAACGGTAATTAAGGTCTATTAGATTTCAAAACAAAAGACATAACGAATGAATGGCAAAACAGGATGCGCCCTTTCGAATGCTTTCGACGAGTTGGGAAAACTCAACTGTTATTGAATAAGTCCTTTTCTTTAGTTTTTTTTTGGAACTATCGGCGTCCTCCTGAGAGGCATTATGCCGTGACCCCTCTCTTAGAGACGAGGACTCTAAGACTAAGGGACTACTGATATTACAAAGTCCCTCCAACTGTTACTGCAACTGGCTAGGTAGTTGTAGCAAAGTCGTATTGGTAGCCCTTGCCTTTTCGCCAATGTAAAAATTTGTGGTGACGAATATTTCTCAGACATTTCTCTCTACTTGAGTTTTGTCTTAATAATATGCTCGAAACATTCAGGCGAAATGTGAATTCAATAAGGATTCAAAACCGATATAAGGGATGTCCCGAATATTCGACCGAATACATAATATTCGGTATTCGGTTCCACGTCCAAGCCGAATATTCTTTATTCTATTGAATTACCCTACAGGGCATGCGCCGAGTACTCAGCAGTCGATTACCCAAATCGATACCGAATTCGGTATTTGGCTTGCCGTCGAATAGCAGTATTCAGTACTAATTGAACATAATCATCAGTAAGGCTATCTGAACAGATGTTGTTTTCATTAAGCAATAATTTTTCAAGACAAAACTTAATTCTATTTGATAGCTTTATCGTTTCTTTTATTAAAAGCAAAGGAGTTGAAGTATTCAAAATTGTCTATGAATATTCTTGAACCAGAAGTGATTACTAGGTCAGATATTCAAATTAGAAGCGAATAGATATATCAGGGTCACGGCAGGTGACATGGTCATCACGTCCAACTGACCTCAAACTTGGCACAAATGGTTTGAGGATGGTGTTTGAAGAAAAAACGATATATACATTTTGAGAATAATTTAAAGTATCTGAAAAAAGCTCCCACGCGCAGCGCGCAGAGAGAAAAGGGCACAGATGTCAATTTTACATTGCTACTATCTTAAGTTCCTGAACCCTGTGCCGTGGTATCTCATTCACGGATAAAATCAATACTAGTCGAGGTCAGGATAAAATTTTGAACGAAATGTATATCTCATTTTGTAATTTTATCGTAAAAGTTTGTTGTGGAGAGCAAGTTATGAACCTCCCTGTATGTAGATATATCTGCACTCAATGACACACGAGATTTCCAGACACGAAATTCAAAAACTTGTTTGCGGCAATTTCTTGACAATTTTGTCGCCCGTTTCGACTCTCGCTTTTCAGTCATCAGTTGAATTGAAAGTTCGTCAATTTAATAAGTTCTCAGATATTGAAATTTGACAGTGCCGACCACTGCCGTGTATCCATTTTCGGTTTTCGAACTGAAAATGGCCCTCAACCGTTCGACCCGGACAACGAGGGCGTCAACGGCTAAGAATACTGGAAAATCAGAGAACGTTCAGTCTCTAGATTTTGTAACTCCTCATCCACTTTTGATTCCTCATGTAAGTCAACATCTAAAATTAATCTATCAAACTAAACGTTTAATTTTTAATTATTATATTGATATTTCGGTTTTTTCAGAAATCCGCTTGAGGTTTTGCGGCGAAATTGCTGTAATTATTATCGAATTAGAACAGTAGTACTTGTATCGTTTCAGTTTCAGTGTATGTATTTGTATTGTATTGGAATCTGCGTCTAATGTTAAATTCCTTCTTTCAATGATCTAGGAAATGCCAAAAATAGGTCAAGGTCAATTTCTGGGGGTCTTTTTTGTTTTAATTACATAATTACGGTATGTCATGTGTATTAGGATTGCCAGCAAGTAAATGTTAAGACAAAATATTAACCAGTCTCGAATGTTTTGTGTGAATTTTAAATTCACTAAATCCGTACTAATCGGATCGTGATCGTGACTTCGTGAGCCGAACACTGAAAGTTTTCAGCAACCTGAATCAGTATTTTTCCCTGCACATTATTCAAGTTTATAATTCCAAATATTTTTCGAACTAAATTTTTCTGGAGTTACAATAATTTGGATTTTGTACTGAGTCTTCTCTTATACCAAAAGTAGAAATGTACTTCATCAAAAACTAAATCCTAAATACGTATGGAAGTCAATTAAATAATGAGGTAAAATGCTTAAGTGTTGTGAGAAAATGATAAATCAAACATATATTATTCTTTTCAGATCGTCGGTGAAATATTTGGATACTTATCATATCGTAAATTGAAGAACTGCCGACTCGTATGTCAAACATGGAACGAAGTTGCCAAGAAGCACTTTGAAAAGAAAACTCTGGTTGTTTTTGACTCTACCGATCGATTGACTGAATTTTTGGATTATTATACAGAAGAAAACCCTCCGATATACAAAGGCTACAGATTCACAAACGTTATTGGTCCAGAATCAAATGGATTTACCACATTTCTTGACCGATTTGGCGCATCGCATGTTAGATATGTACATTTCGACAAGTTCGAATTTGTCGTGGAGAACAAATGTACCATGGCTCATGTATTCAAACAAATTGATCAAATGGAGGAAATGGTTATGGACTGCCGTGGTGTTCAACTCGGCCCAGTAGTATCAGACACTGAAACCATGGAAGTTTTTCAGTGTCTACACAAGCTAAAAGTATTGGGATTTGCGTTCAACTATGTCGATGAACAACGAGCAGAGCGGTTTGCAGAAATCCTTATGAAGCTATTCATTTGTTCACCTAGACTTGAGAAAGTTTCGACCATCCTTAAGTCCGATAAGAGAAAACGTTGGAATTATCCATTGCAGGATTTCTTACCAAACCCGCGTAAGTAGACATTTATTGGGAATTACGGTTACCATACTTAGCGTTAAGGTGAGGGCAGACCCGAAAATTCATTTACAAAGCGATTGGTTTTCTCATTGTATTTACTCATTTGATTTGAAGAAATTGATTTTCAATTTGTTTGTCTTAATTTCAGTGAACCTTCTCTTGCCTGGATTCACCAGAATGGAAAACTCGTTAAACGCAGATCTGATCGTCGCACTCGTTATTGCGTGTTCAGCACCTATTATTATGAAGAATTTTGCTCACTTCGAATTATTTTTGCCATTGAGACTTTCTCTAATTGAACAAATGAACACGAAGAAGTTTCCTCTCAAGACTCTCAACTTGTGCATTTTCAATTTGCACCAGGAAATCAACCAAGAGTTAATTGGTGCTTTGGGAACTTTTTTGTCTCACACTTGTAAGACGTTGGAGACATTTAAAGTGAGCTTTGGACAGGGACGAGATCAGCTAGACATGGCTGAAATTGGACGTTACGAATTCCCTGTTGTCAAAAATTTAGCAATTCATGGAACCACTAAATTGAGTCATCTGAATTATATTAGCGGGTGTCCTTCTCTTGAGACTTTGCACTTGGTTCAATGTATCCTTCCAACAAATTTTACGGATTTTACAATCTCTCCACCTCTTGCCAAGTTGACAAGTTTTATCGGACATGACATCAAAATCAGAGGAAGGAGGTCTTGTGAAAATATTTTAGTGTCTAAAATCGTAATTGAATTTCCTCATTTACGAAGACTTAAGTTGGATCATCTCAAAGACTCCGCTTTCAGAGTAATTTGTAAGGAATTGAACTTATTGGAAGAATTGCTTATTTTGGACTCAAATGTTACGGATACTGGTGTGACGGGAATTTCTAAGCCAGTTTTGGCAAAGTTTGGATCGAAGTTTGGTGGAAATCAACCTGTGTTCAAAAAGAGACTTCCGTACATCGGAGATTTGAAAAGTGAGTTGAATTCATGTACTGGTTTTGGTAACTCCGGCTGTGATCGGATATTGGATTTAGTTGGGATCCAAAATCAGAAAGAATCTGGTATCTGAAGGGATTTTGATGAACATACAAGTTTTTTTTGCCAGATTTATATATCCGATTATCTGTTCCAAAATTTCTAACCACATCAGATGGGCTAATATCATATCATATCTGTTTAACGCTGATAGTCATAACAGGAACGCTCATGAAATAAATTTTGCTGTATTTCAGAATTAAGAAAACTCGAGATTGGGTCAACTGGGATCACTGATATTTCCGTTTTATATGGGATTGTAGACTGCATCACCGTCCGAAGCTTGACTATTTTTTCTCCCAAGGTAATTTAAAAATAATAATTAAAAATTAGAACTCCATACTTTGTAATGCAATTAAATTAAATTATATTTGCTTTTTTATTTCAGATGACAGGAAAAGGTCTTCGTTGTATTGTAGACAAAATGAACTTACTCGCCCTCTGGACCGTGTGCTGTTATTCAATATCTGACCGTGTTTTTGAGTACGCCCGGACACAATTGGGAGACCCAGAGAATGTTATCCTTAACGCGGAGAAAGGACCTAAAAATTCAATTGAGGTTGGAGATATTATTAAAACTTGTGGCCTCGTACATCTTGAAATGCCAAGAAAATAATATGGGCGGAAAACAAAAGAATTTAATGATTTTCCAATGTTTAATTAGCATTTCATTATTTACTTGCAATTCGGTACTTACACTACGTAACGTACGTATTTCGCGTACTTGTATTTCATAATATATTGAGTTGATCTCAAGATTCTTGACTATTTTCATTCAATACATATTTACAATTAAAAAGAAACCAAGACTTTTGCAGACCAATCTGTATGTACACAAGACTTAACGATATGAAAAATTAAATACTTTCTTTGGAGATTCGGTATATCTGTATACAGCAAAAATTTATTATTAAATTACTATGTCAAAATTGTATGTGTTGTTTGTCATTTTTTATTACTATATGCCTACTGGTGAGTTAAGAGATTAAAATGTTTTGCAAATTCTAGCCCACACTATCGTCTTCTTTCGTCACAATATATCGGACTGGATTCAGAAAATTAGAAATAAAGCATCAATTGGAGCCGGACATGTGAACCATGTAGCCATGAAACTACATCACATATGTCCAGACATTTCAGGAATAGGTCGCCGCATCGCGTGCGTAGTATCCACTTCATGATAATTTTAACACGGATTATTCTGAAAAGAAATTGAAGTCCTGTCAAGTATTACTTTTTTAACAATTTCGGACGCAACAGACAATTAACAAGAGTGTAACGTTTATAATTGATACAAATCATTAATACAAATTATACATTTCTGTCAGAAAATAAGTTATTTGTATTTTTATTATTCAGATATCTGGAAATGAATATCGGTAGTTTAATTCGTACATAGATTGCTACAAGTGAGTAAGATAAACTGAAATTTCAAAAGAAAACTACAGGCTCCTTCAATTCAACTTGGTTTTGTCGCATTTCCGTGATCTCTATTTTGATTAATCAGTCGGGAGGATTATTAGAAGTTTCGATCTTCAAATATCGACATCGAAACGTATTATCGCGACTAAGTAATACAGTTACTGTGTAGAATGTAGACACGGAATGCACGACGACTAAGACTCCGGAAATGGTACTTGAGTGATGAACGTATAAAAATTAGTTTGTCACTCATTTAGTTGTAGTTGTCATTGTGATCATGAAGTAATCGATCGAATTCCATATTGACGAAGGCAATTATTATAACCAACCACGATTAAAAGGTGTAAAGTGTTGAACTAAATCAACGGACCTTAACACACTCCCAACTCCCAGATACACCATACAATCAAGTGATAAGAGCTGGTTGAAAGTATCACGCTTATTATCCTTCCCCGAATAATGATTATTACTCAATCAATCACACATTGGATCCTTGTCGCATTTTTCCGTCTTATCTACACGGTGGGTCATAAAGACATTAGATTCCTTTTTCATCCAAACTGACAGAACAAACCGGATGATTCATTTGGATGAATATTTTTCAAAATAGAATTAAACAAAAAAAACGTGCACAGAATTATATGATTTTGGATGAATTATGTTAATATTTCTAATAGAGAATATGGGGCTGTGCCACTTGTGAATCGTACACCGCACTGACGTGCGATTTCAGTATCAATTTTCTTTGGTTACAGCTTCGACAGGTTGGACCTAGGTTTTGGACTACCCTGTACAATCCTGTCACTAGTTTACCGGCTACCTGTCGACTGCATTCTTATTTTGCGAAACTAAAACAAATAAGCTATCAGTATATTATTTATTGTAGGCAACAAAGAGCATGAACGTTTGAACGTAACTACCGTCGATTTAAAAGTTTTATCAAGGAAAACCAGATTTGATAATGAGAGTTGTTTTGTTATAACATAAAAAAAAAGAATAAATGTGTATGCGTGTACCCCTGGCTAATAGTTTTGACGGACGATCGCCCATTCAATTTCATCGTCATCCCCCTCCGTAACAACATATCTTCTTCATTGAGTTAATCAAATAATTATTTGCTTTTACTTTGGATTCGACTTGCACTTTACTTGTTTTGTTTGTGTGAAGAACAAGTTGTTAGAAGTTCCTGTGCATGCAGTTGTCTTGATTCTTTGTCTTTTTCTTCTCACTTCATTAATTTGTATATGTGTCAATAAAAAGCCGAAATGTTTGCGGAAATTATATATCTCTGGATTGCCTTAGGACTTGGAGCTTATATTTTATCTATTCTCGATTTGTGGAGTTTGTTTGCTAGTCAAGATGGAGAAATTACTCAGAGGACGACGATTGAGGATAATTCTTCCGGGAAATCGGAATCTGGGTGAGATTTCTGAAGTTTAATATGATATTTAGGGAAAATAGTTTGTTAACTTTTGACCTCGGTTTGACCAGAGTAGTATTTTAATACTACTTGTGAACAAAAGATGTATTTATATTGCATGTAGTGTTAGCATCAAGTTTCCTCAGATATTGACAAGGAATAACTCAGAATTTACACAGAATTGGCAAAATCGATTCAACCTTTAGTGATCGTTTCATAATTATCCAGTCGAGGAATTTACATTTGTTCTTTTCGCACAATTCCTCCATGATCGATTCGATAACCTTCAAACATAGGCTCTTTTTTGTCCCCTTAGCTTAAAAAACCGGTATAAAAAATCGGTTGACAGTGAATAAAAAGTGAATGACAAGGTTACGCTGTACAAATTAATTAGTGTCGATTTTGCTTGATGCAATTCACGATTGCTCTCCTTAGTGATACCCGTATCTTGAAACGAGTTTAAATTTTGACATTTGTGGGGTCATACAATTACACCTATTATTTCATCAGCTTTATGTCCTTCTATATCAATTATAAAGAATCCGGCGTAAACATTCATGTTCAGACATCACGATGAATTAATTAAGAGTGAAAAGCACCTAATTAAAAACATTTTCTACAAGAATTGCATAACAAAACATAAATCAAGGACAAGACAAAAGTCAAATAAAAAATCCGTTCACGTGCTACAATGCGAGTCGGTCGATTTGATTGACGTTGATTACGGCTCATAATAATGTTAAAAATGAAATATGCTATCTCATCGTAGAGCTGTAACTTATATTATTCCACCATCCGACTCAAATGTCTTCAAATTGCTTCAATTTCAGAAAAAAATATCCTTATTTGTGGGATTTATAAGAAGGAAGGCGCATGTTACTCAATGAAAATTATGGTAGTGGAAGATTAGAAGCATATAGGCGGTTAAATGGGAATTACGATATGTTTATCGTCCGAATGTCGTGAGAACTTTGGCTTTTCATGACTGGGAGTTATTACTCGACTACAGCATGTATAAAATTGTTCATTAAATAGAATGTAGGTAGTAGCAATTTTATAAAAATTGTCGGAATATCACATTTGTCACCGCGACTCTTTGAGCATTCTCTTGCCTTTTAAGTGATTTAATTTTGTTCCTGAAATACTTTTCGAACAGCAGGTAACATGGAATGGTATTAAAAATGATATTGTAGCAGCTGACTCGTCATGAGAATATGCAATTTCATCTAAATTTTTATTCTCAATCCCAGTTATGGAATTCACGTACAAATACATAATAACTCTGACGACGGAGATTTCTAGAATGACCAGAGTCTAGACAGTGGTAATAAAATTTTAGCATCGAAACTACCCTGATTCCTGGATAAACATAGGACCGACATGAAATCTTGAGAATTGATAAAAACATAGACATTAGTGATTCTTCAGTCTTTACGTGTAAAACATTGACGCCTCGATGGTTCATACAAATATTTGTGTAGTAAAAATAACAACAAAATTTCTAGCAATGAACCATAATTTCCTATAACATCATCTCATTCTCGTTACCGGTTCGGTTTTGGAGGTTTTAACCAATTATACGATTTTTTCAATCAAAAATACGGATATGAGGTAAAAGGAGTTATAATTCGTTATGAGGTAAAAATTGGAGCGTATATTTTTCTTTCTTAAATTGGACGTGACAACTGACAAGGAAATCAAAATTCAGAAATTAAGAATGAATGAACTGAATTCATTTTCCCAGCCTTGTCACATTTCACCTCGTTAAAAGTGCATTAAGTAGGGTGCTGACCGACTGGGTCGACATTGAATAGACAGAGTTCAAAGGAACGATGAACGACGTTAATTACACAGTGTGAAATTAAATTAAAAAGCAAAGCTATCATATCTGAGCTGTGCTGCACGCTGCCTTTGCACATTGACATTTGCTATGGCTTGGCTACTACGGGAATTCTTTATCAATCAAAAATTCTTTCGCATTCATGTAGCGTACAACACAATTCAAAGTCCAAGCCTATAAGCCCACAGAAGTGCACACAAGGTGTGCTTAATCCCCAACTTCACTTTGAAAATGTAGATATAAGTATTATTGTTGTAAAAAAGTGTTATGGGAAATGGGAACCAACCGCATTAAAAAACTCAGAAGCGCCGTTAATAAAGTCCCTGTTTTTCCTGCATGTCATTCCATTCATGAGTTTTGACCATGACCCGACATGTTTCAGACAACTGGTAAATTCAGAACGAGGTCAGATGCGGATATATTTATTTCTTTTTATCCAATTATCACGGAATGTTTTACAAACAAGACCGGTAATTTTATGTATAGTATCCATGTAGTTGTTTCACAAGGGATGGTGTCCTATGTGGTTCCAGAAAATTAATATGGTTGAATTTCTGGAAAAGATTCGGACAAAAATAGCACTGCTGGTACGTTTAGAATGTGTTAGCACTGAACAAAAGAATTTTTGCCGATAAATCTGCTCTATTTGTGCTGAGAACACTAAGATTTTTAGTACACCTCGTTTTGAAAATTGGTCTCCTGTTAGATTATTTCTACCGACATTGACACCTTCTCAACTACCTTGTGAGATCTCTGAACCACCCTTCATAAGATGTTACAATAGCAAGTATTGTCGACCCGAATTGAAGACGACCCATACTTTAAAAAAGTAAATGCACGACAGGTTGGCTGGACCCAAGAATAATAGGGATAGGGATGGACTGTTTTTCTTTTGAATAGGAAATGGCTACTATGATACAAATAAAAAAAAAGCATCCTATGTGTAATGTTATGAACATGCAACAAGTAACACCAATTCAATGGGAAAAATTACACGTCTACAGGTGTGTAATTTTAATTCAGAGTGCAGTGCACTTCTGTCCACATTGTAGGTTGTAAATTGTAAGTTAGAAGGGTTATATTTATTCTCTGCAAAAATCTGTTGAGATTGTGTTAGTGCGGTTTCTGGTGATTTGCCAAGTGTACAAATAATTCATGATTAAAATAAAGCTGTCAAGGAGTGAAACAACAATTGGACTAAATAAGGGTAATTCGTTTTTAATTGAGGATTTTCGTCATTTCTTTAAGAATCTGCATGTTGTATATTTCACAAGTAGCTAAATAAAAATTGGATACCGATAGGCACAGATTAGAAGCAAAAATAGCCTGCCGGAAATTTGCACAAAAAAGTAAAAATCATACTAACCGGTTTTTTTCCGGATAGCTAGTAACTTCAGTTTACGATGTCAACAAAAATAGCGAATTGTATACGTTCAGTCAAAAATTACTTGTTTGTCGTTATGTACACAAGGACAGATTTTTAAACTTTTATATTTTTCTGGTTTCGCATCAATAATTGAATGATAAACTCTTCCGGGTATTTTTTTTATGCCACTGCGTCAGAAATAAGTGTAACTACGAACGTCATCAAAAACGTCTATATTTTAATTTTATGCTCAGAATTCTCACTAATCGTAAGGATGTATAAATCAGATATCCCAACGTACCATTTTTTATAGGATACTGTCATATTAGTATCCCGGATCTCTTCGCTATGGTTAGGGTTTGATCTCTTGAGCATAAATGTTCTGGTCGCCGGAGATGTGGTTTTCCCGCCTGAAATATTGTCCGTACTAAGAGGGGTACCTTCCCAAGGTGAAATGGAAATCCAACAAATTCTCTACGCCATAATGTCTGATTAGCCGTTGCCGGTGAATGCCGGGTGTAGTTTACTAGCCCTAAATTTTGCAGAATGAGGTATTGAAATCTTGATAGGCCAACTGGAATTTGAACTAATACGATTATAATTTATTAGGCCAATTTAAATATTAACATGGCCCGGACTTTTAATTATTTATTGTAACTGCTAATTAATTCACTTCACGATGGAATTGCAGTAATTAATTCTAAATGTGTCGAGGACAGGATAGCGACGCCCGTAGTTTTACGGCGAGGAATATTCAGGTAATATTTTTGGTCTACGATTAGAGAACTAATTATTACAAACGCGGCCATTAACCTCATATTGTAATAAATAAAGTGGTAGAATCTTTCCAACTTGTACGTACGGAATTTTAATAACAAGTATAATGGATATTTTTCAAATCAATACTTTACGCCTTTAATGACCGTGACACTTGTTACGGTAGAAATCCCCCGCCGGCAACTTTCTCACTTGTGTGAAGTTTTTCGAATTAAACAATAGAATCGGAATTGGTAATTATTTTCTTAATTGGCTCCCACACATGTACAATTCACATTCCGACTAGACTAATTCACATTCGTCCATACAGATTTGTAGCATTGTTACGTTTTTTTTGACGATGCAATAAAAATACACCTGAAGAGATACAAAATGCAGTAGACTGTGTCCACTGCCAACAACTCTGTTGGGGGTGGTTCCAGGCGAATGACTTTAATTACCAGCGGAAGAAAGTAATCCGCTCGCTTGTTTTTTTACCAAATAAGGTTGGTCTTCTGTGTAACATAATATAATATTGTACAAATACTGTATTAAAACAGTAACATTAACAGTTTGTGTAATATTTAGCTTGCGAAAGATATTTGGTTTCTGTGTAGTCCTTTCATTTTCGTTCGTAAAATGTTTTTAAAAAAGTTACTAAGATTTAGAAAATCAGACAAGGATAAAAAATCGAAAGTAAAGCAAAGCGTCAAACTTGAGAGAAGGAATTATAACTTCCTGTTGAGAGAAAAAGATCCTGGAGAGAATCAAATAATTTATCGTGGGATGCAATGGTGGAGCACGAATAGAAAATGGTGAGACAAAAATAAATCACCAAAATTATAGTGTGCTAATTTATTGACCTGAATTCTTCCATGTGTTTTTTTTTGGGGATGTCAAATAATAAAGAGTCCAGTGAAATCTGTCCGAACGGACCGGGTCGCCAGGTAAAACCTGACGTCGTCAGATAGGTGGTGAGGCTTCAGTCAATTGCTTTCAAAATGTGATTAATTATAATCACAATTACAAGGAGAAAATAACATATAATTAGAATTACAATTAGAATTTCGAAATTATAATTGTAATTTTTTAAATAATTATTTTTTATCCATTCATTTGATTGATACCATACATTTAAATTACGAATGAAAGAGTGCTGGGAAAAAACCGGTTAGTTTTCCCGTATTGAAAATTTGACATTCTTTCTTGAAATTGAAATAATAATTAAGTTTTTAATTCTACAGCTCCAAATATTGGTACACCAAAGCAGATGCAGAGAAAATCCGCAATGTTGGACCTGAATTATATAAAAATGTGAACTCTGACCTCAACGTATTCCTTTGCCAAGAAGTTGGAGACGTAAAAATTGTACCGGTTCACCAACTTTATCAACACCCAAAATGTAAGCATTGTTTTCATATCACCAAGGCTTTACATTCGCCTGGTCTGTAACTAGTGAAGTATAAACGTTTAATTTGGTTATCACAAATATTTCAGACGAATCTGTATTTCATCAATTTCACACACCATTGAAATCAACACTTGTACTCCTTCTGGGACCAGACGAGTTGGAATCTACACTAATGGAAGAATTACGAGGATTAATTAGGTCAATTAATAATCACGTGGTGGATAATATTCCAAATCTCCCAAACTCTTGTAAATCAACGTCGGAGCATCAGAAATATTCCAGTTCCTTGGGAATGATCATTCCGTCTTATGAAGATCTTTTGTCCACGTCGATTTTAAATAGAATAATTTTGACAAGTCAAGAAAATCAAAGAGTTTCACATTCACCTGACTCTGCCGTTCAAACAGGATCAGAGTTCAATAATACTGAAGATTCTTCCGATTCAATCCAGACAGGTAATTTTAGATTTTACAGGGTGATTCATAACGAGCTAAGTTTTAGTTAAGTTTATCTTCTTTATTTAACATTAAGTTTAACAAAAAAAATTATATAAATGTTTTATGTAAAAGTATATGGAAAAAAGTTACATAGTTCGTCAAAATTACCACTAAAAT
>JAQGCA010001812.1:0-15843 GCA_034698945.1 Protaphorura quadriocellata
TTGAGTAAAGAATGGCTGGAAAAAACCGGCCAAAACCAACCCAATCATTGCTTTCTGTTCCATGCTGTCACCCATCTCCGCATTCCTTGGCTTCATGTACGACTCTGTATTAATAATACACCATTAATATAATCGAACCCAATGGGTTGAATTATTGGCGATTAATATTTATTGTTGTTAACATAGATATACCCCATTTAGTTGCCCATGTTATAAACGGTCACAATTATCAAATAACATTCTATTATCCGTAATTCAGACAATGTATGTATCAAATAATCTAAATAATTGGCTTACTCTGAATACGTCTGAAATATTTCAGATATTCGTTGATGAATGCTGGAGCCTGTAATCGATTCAACATGATACCAATCTCAAACAAGACCGGTGTAGAATATATTATGATGTAAGCTGCATGAACTATGTTGTTTTCCACCGATGTCTGTGCATAATTCCGTTTGAATGTGATCCAAACAAAGATGATATGAGCCCAGAAGAAAGTGTTCACAAAGTACCAAACCAAACGACCCCATTTTGATGAATGGTTTAAGCATTGAGTCTCCTCTTCCCAGTAGTATGGTACAATTTTAAGGCGGCAACCGTACTTGAATGTGAAAACGATGATTGCACGACCATCTTCGCTTAACATATTTATTACATGCACTTTGACAGTTTAGCCAAACAGTTCCCGATCGTCGGGTATTGTTGTTGGTAATGTACTTCGGAAATTTCTAGAATAAAAAGAGATTTCAACGCCAGCCATTACGACACAGAGTTCAAGGATTTGTACAATGGGTATGTATAAATTTAAACTTAACAATATATAATATCACTACCAGTTACTTTGACATTGCAGTCGCACATGTTCCTGGGCAAGACCATTGATTTCACACTAGTATTTCCTCCGCCTGGCGTGCAATACAATTTTGCGGATACATTTAGAATTGGTTAATACTAGAATCCACCGCAGAGCTACGCCGTAAGTCGGCACTTACCTTCATTTGACATTGGCTTTCATAAATACTAAACGATACTGCCACCTAATTATTCAAGGCGAACAGGATCCTTGAAAACATTGGTTTATGTAAAATGTAGAGGGAAATTTTTTATATTAATTGAGAACCGCCGAACTTTTAACAAGAAAACCTTTTTAATTGAGGCTCCGACCTCAATAATACACTTTTTCTCACTAAAAAAAATGTTCTTTTAAAGTCCGATTTGAACCTACGGTTCTTTACAGACTAATCATTTAACATTTTTTTCCTTTTGCTGTTGATTTTGAATGGACCACCACTTACTTTAGGTGACAGGGATTGGTTACCCTTCAAATCCATTCGTTCGTATACTTGTTATAGTGAACTTCTAATTCAAGCTAGCTGAGAAGGTTAGCTCAGTTAGTGTGTAGGGAAACATACAAGTTACTAGAGAAGGAGCATTTTTTTGCCTTTATTTATGGCTACACTCGAACAAAGGGTCAGACCCTGTGTTTCAATTACTACGGCAAATCCAGGTAGTGAGATGGCATTGATTGGGGAAGAATTTTGGATGTCTACTGGCCCTATCGGGCTGGAATTGATGTAGACCTTATCAGCTGGAAGAGCACGGAGCCGCATTCCAGTCCCTTTCATTTGCCTCTCAAACCGTGGACCGACGTATAGTCGTGCCTCAATCTAATCCACAGGGTCTATAAGACCCTCTGCCAACTCCCATGTTAAACACCTACACAAAGTCACCAAACCAAGTTGAGGAGCCCGGGCATTTACGCCGTATTTCACAGAACAGTCGGATTCCCATGCTATTCTGCTATCTTGCCTCCCTTGCCGCCACTTTTTCTCACTAATTGGAATCCCTTCACCTGGAAACAGTTAAAAGTCGTCTGTTGTCAAATGAGGAACTTTTCTTTACATATCTTCAAGAATTCCAATAAAGATAATTCTGAGGTCAACTTTGAAATTTTTTAAATCGTGTTTAAATGCATGCTGTTTCCGGCCTTTTTCATTTCGCGTCAATGTTGAGAAAGTGTCCATTAGATGCAATACAGAGAATTTTGAAAAAAAATCAAAATAATTTTTTTTGTCAGGATTTTGTGTTCCGTCAAGTTCTTGGCGATATCCAACCTAAATCTTAACGAGAATAATTATTTTTCCAAATCTTATGTATTTAATTGACATCTCTCAACATTAACGCAAAATGAGAAAAGCCGGAAACAGCATGCATTTCAACTCACGATTTAAAAATTTCAAATGAATTCCTCAGGATTATTTTTTCAAAATTTTAGAAGTTATGCAAAAAAAAGTTGGTGCAGATTGCTTTTAACTTTCTTCATGTCAGGGGAAAAAGTGTATCGTAGGTCTTTATCGGAGCTTCAATTAAAAATGTTCTCTTGTAAGTTACTTGAAGGTCACTGCCATTCAAAATTAACCACAAGCACATTTATTTTTTTTGTGTGTTTTGGGTGGAATCACACGCGATGCTAGGTCCTTTCGTAAGGAATATTAAATCGATGTCGGACAAAATCGCACTAAATCTTACATTCAAGTCAATCTATATTGTGGTTATGACTTCAACGGTATATTCTATATCAGATTGCTATAACAGATTATATATCAGAAATTCGAAAATCTATTTATGGTTGTAATTCGGCTGTTCTGACAGTATGTGATGATCGACTTCTAGTTATTCTAATAAAATGGTGGAAAACCTAAAATCTTACAATGTGCGCTGATTGTTGGACTTATTCTATAGGGTTGGAGATTCGATTCCAAAGATTCGTTGATTTTGAAGAAAATTTTGTTGTTCCGTGAATTTGATTATTGATGGAATTTATTTTTGCAGGTTCAATATGAGAAGGCTTTGCTCTACCATGTTAAACCAATACTGAATGCGATGGGTTTCTTACTGGCAACTCGTCCCAGTCCCTGTTTGTGGTATGGATTTTGTGGATTTTCTAATTTATTAAAGCAACCAAAGGCAGAGCTCCATCAAGCTCCATTTTATGTACTACATGAACTTCCCCGTTATAAATATAATATCTCCTACATATATAATTCAGTGCGCATAATTTGGTTGGGAATTTTGGTATATGGACAGTTCGGCTAGTAGCATTTATATACGTGGACTTCAAGACAACTCTTTTCCATTGGTGCATGTTCCTAAATGTGGTACAAAATCGTGGTTTATATAACATAAAATGTTCTAGCACGACAGGCTGGGTGTTGAATTATGAATGTATGTATGCTCTACAGAGTCAGAGTCAGAGAATTCTTTATTAATATCATAAACTTCCATAGCCCAAACAGTTCAGTACAATAACCAAATTTATTTCCATATTCGGACAGAAAGCATGCCGTTTTTAAGTCAATTCAAACAGGTTATTATTGATGCCAACTCGAAAATAAGTAGAAAATTGTATTTAACTAGAAGTTGAAAAGGTAATCTTCCCAATTACCTAAATGTTGATGATAGAAATATAATTATGAAACATTAATTATGTCAAAAAGTTTTGAACAGCTATGTGATCGATATCACAATTTGTACTTAAATAACTTAATGTGATTAAATAAATTTAAAGTGCAAATAAAAATGGCAGGGCACGAAATTACTATTTCTTTCAAGGAGATGCATGTTTAAGGTATTAAGAGATATCATGATTTTTCACCATCATATTTATTTTATATATTATGTTGTTAACATACCCTAATAAAATTAATAGGTTCCAATAACGCAGTCACTAATCACTGATATCTAGGAATTATAATTTCCTTTTTTAATTTCTTATATTAGCATTTTGTTTGTATAAATAATAATCTTCGTAATGATATGTAAGACATGGGACTTTTGAAAGTAACCTAATGATGCCATTTAAATTATGTTGACTCGACAAGATCGAATATACTTTGACATCAACGTTCGATCGCTGTGATCCAAATTTATTGGGTCGTGAAAAAGGAATACGCAATTCATTTTCCACGACCCGATAAATTTGGCGTACACACTTAGAAGTTGTCCAAAACACAAGTACAAGATAACGATGAATGATGTAGCAAATACGGACAATACAAGGATGACCTTCGAGAACAGATTTGGGAGGACGGAGTGAAAACAAAGTAAAGTAAAATTTGCAATTATATTATTTTTGTCCCTACGCTGTGTTATCTTAAATGGTGGAACTGACCACACTAGTTCAACGATGAACCCGTAAATAATAGATGATGACAAAATGGAAGTGACAAAGTGTCTCAACACACGGAACCCATGTATAGATGTGTATAAACAAAAATGTTTGATTCGGCCCTTGGCCATGTCAGTTAAGTGTTGGTGTCGTTTAACCCCCGACTCCCAACATCATCATCATCAAAATTTGCAATTATGGCAAGAAGCATGAGAAGGTTGACGAGGTAGATCATGACATCTCTTAAAATTTTATTGACGGAAAGAATAAAAATTTGCAGACATCTGTACACATGGAGAACAATGGCAGGTGTGCAAGTGTTTTTCTGGAGTGAACACTCTTAATGTTTGGTCTAAGAAATTATAAATAAAGTCGAATATTACAATGTAAAGCAAATATAGTGTAATGACGTTTTACATCTGCTGAGTAACTAATACAGCTCAAACTGTATCTCCCAGATGAATTATTGCAATTGTCGGTCCATCCTAGACATGTCGTACATTTTTGCACGCCGATTTGGTTCCCTTGATATGAAGGAAGTTAGAAGTGGTTTCCGCAAATAATGTCCTCTATTCTAGCCTGTGACCGAATATTTGGTCAAGAAGTTCCTCTGGTCCCAATATGAAACTTAAAAAATCATGCTCTAAAGTGCATGCCACATTCTCGATTCTTTAATGCGTGCCAATGTTGAGAGTTTCCCATGCAATGCACTTCATCAACAGTCTAATTATTTTTGCTCTACGTTAAGTTGAAACTTTATACTCGAGGCAGATCAACACAGATAAATGTACCAAGATTTCTGCCAAATAAAAAAATACCATAAAATCAAACGTACAAATGACTGACCGTAATTCCAGTGTCAAGGAAATGTAGTCGTTGAGGATAGAGTGTCCGATGGGAAGTAGAAATATTGCACATGCCCATCCCATCAAGGAAATTAAAAAGGTTAGGACCAAGCTAATATAAAATGTCCACCACCAATACTCCTCCTCCAAGAACAATGAACTGACAAAGATGGGAAGGTACGGATTTTGAATGTACGCGAGTGGAATAAAAAATGGTTGGATTAAGCCGGTCAAAACCAACGCAATCATCAATTTCTGTTCCATGCCGTCACTCATCCCTCGATTCCTGGCCTTCACGTACAACTCTGAATTAATAATACGCTTTAATTTGAACTGAACAAAATAAAATACGTCTGAAATATTTGAGGTATTCGTAGACGAATGCTCCCGCCAATAGTCGATTCATCATGAGTGCAATTTCGAAGAGGAGCGGTAAGGAATATATTGTGAGGAAAGCTGCATGAAATACGTTGTTTTGCACTGACGTCCGAGTGTAATTCATTTTGAATGTGACGACAAGAAAGCCGATATGAGCCCAGAAGAAAATGTTCACAAAGTACCAACCGAAACGTCCAAGTGATGACGAATGTTTCAAACACTGAGTCTCCTCATCCCAATAGTATGGTACAACTTTCAGCCGAGAAGCGTGTCTGAGTGAGAAGACGATGAGAGCCCGACTGTCTTCGCTCAACATTTTTGTGACAACTGTTTTGATAGTTTGGTAATATCTCTACCAGTTCGATCGCTACTCAAATTTTTTTCTTGTTAACGTGTTTCACAGATTTCTGAAAAAAAATACTTGGAACATACACACCTCATTATTATTAATTCTGGCCGAAGATTCCTACAACCGGTAGGGACAGAATAATCAGTTTCATTAACGGTTAACATTGAAATTTCTTACCGGTATTTCCTCCACCGCTCATGGACCACAGTTTGTGGATACGTTTTTAATTTGTTAATAGTGCAATCAAAGGCAGAGCTGCGTATTCAGCCAGCACCTGACTTCACTTCACCTTGACTTTTATTAATATCAGACGATGCTGAAATAATTGAATAACTTGAGAGCCTGTGGACATTTAAATAACTTGAAAAGGTTTTTGCCATCGTGCATAGTGGACTAGTAAATGTATGATACAATTTTTAGTATGCTAAGCTTTAGCACACGCTATACTACTCGTTCATATTAAATGTCCATCTATACCAAGTGCATAAATTCCGCATAATAACGGATGACTGGATAGTCGCAAGGTCAATAAGAATACCTCCGCAATGCTCAAAATGTTTCTCAAATCAACTCATCAGAAATTGAAAGTGTATTAATGGATGTATTTCAAGAATCATACACACAGTAATCTAACTTTAAAGTGATAAGCTCCTTCGAGTGCGTAAACTAAAAAGCGTCGTCGGGTGACTCTCCTCGCTCAACATTTTCTTGACGATTTGGATAGGGTTTGTTGGTGGAATTCTAACTGTTTTAATAATATCTTGAGTTTCTTACAATTTGTTTTTATTCTTGAGCTTAATTCCGACAGTCACATCACTGCATCAATTAAAATAACGAAATCAATGATTCGTTGAAATATTAGGTTTGATTAGGAAGATTTGAACTTAGAGAAATGATACTCACAATAAGCTTAAATATATTTTTGCCTACAGGTTCAATTTGTGACGCCTTTAGCTCTCCCAAGTTCAACTCACTCCACAGGGCTATGGATGTCTTACTGGCAATTTCTCACCGTTCGTGTTATGGATTTTGAGGAAATTTCTTTAACATCTCTTTTATATAGCCAACGGCAGAGCTTCATCAAGGTACATTTTATGGACTACTTGAACTTCGCTATAATAAATATCATATGACTCTCACATACATAATTCGGGGCATATGATTTTATTGGGCGTATTAGTATAAGGCGAGTGTGGTATGTGACGCTTACACACGCGGACGACTTCATTGCCACTTTCCTCCATCGTGCATTTACCCAGTAAGAATTCATGGATTTTACATTCAATATTAAACTGTAACCAAATTAGTTCAACATGTCATGGTACGTGTTCAATGATGAGTATACGACAAAGGTATTACTTTGTACTACTGTCACCGTGTACTATTATACATTGTACTATTATACGCTATTGTACTAGTATTATGACTTATTTCATCATCTGTCTGAGCTAGTCAGCAATGGAAATATTTCAACACGTCGTGTTATGATATTAAATTGATATTATTTTTGGGACAACAATGGACTCAAATATGCGAAATATGAGTTTTCACATCTTCTAATTTATTATTCTATATATTTCAACAGTTTTCTAAAAAAATTGCCATTTAAAAAAAAAAAAGTCTTGAGATTAGATTTGAAGGAAAATTCCATGTGATGTACCATTCTAAAATCTTGAGAACCTCTTTGAACTTTTTCTGAAGAAATTGAAACATTTTTTAAAAATCCAATTTTAAGTGTTGCTCAAGCTATAATGACATTTTTGACGGTTTGGGGCAAACGTCTATCAAAATTTTTTTTGGGTCAAATCGTTGAGTTGCACCCAAACGAATTCCGTCGGGAGCAAGAATATAAATTTCGGATTGGCTCATCACCATTCGTGCTATGGGTTTTCTAGTTATTTTCTTGACTTCGGACATCATAAATATTATACGACGCTGACTCACATTACTTAGGCCGAATAGTTTGGTTGGGAATATTTGTATGTGGTGAGTGTGATATGGGTTATTTACATATACACGTGGACTTCAAGGCAACTGAATGTAATTTTTAATACCGAATTGTAGTTCCCCGGTAGGTGAGATGACCGGGCGGAGTGGTCACATTTTGTATATGACCGAGAGAACTGACCTACACCTTTCCTCGGACCTTCTTAATTTATTGTACACTTTCCGTATGTACGTATGTTAGTTCAATGACGATTTCGCCATTTTCCTTCAGTTCGCGGAAAATTATGAACCAGTTAAATTATAACGGTAATTTTGTATTTGGATTAGACTATGCTTTTATGAGCGTGTTGATCTTACGATTATTTAACAAAAACTAAATTCGTTATCTTCATAGTAATTACCTTGTAATTTTATATCATTTCTTTTCGAAATAAGGATTCTGATTAAGACAATCAGCAACACCATGATTTTCATTCTAAGATCTAAATGCTAATAAGATAACGGTAATAAGATTTCATCGTTGTATTGTGTACTCTTCGAGTTCTCTCTCCACCTACTTCTTGATCGTCATGAGCATTTTGTTTGTATAAATAATAATTTTTGCAATAATCCGTAGGACATGGGACTTTTGAAAATAACCCAACGATCCCATTTCAAATCTATTCACTCGACAAGACAGAATATACTTTGACATCAATTTTCGGTCGAAGTGAACCAATTTTGTGTTTTTTTTCCATGACCCAATAAAGTTGCCAGACACACTGTGAATTCTTCCCAGAGACTTGTACATGACGACGATGAATGATGTGGCAAATATGGATAGTACAAGCATAATGTACGAGAAGAGTGTTGGGATGACGGAGTGATAACGAAGTAGAATAAAATTTGAGATTATAGCCAGGAGCATGAAGAGGTTGACAATGTAAATCATCACATCCCTTAACATTTCATTGGCGAAGAGAGTAAAGATTTGCAAACATCTGTACACATGCAGAACAACGGCAGGTGTCCGAATTGTCTTCCTCGAGTGTGCGCTCGTCAGATTTGGCCTACAAGAAAATCGAAATAACAATGATAGCGTTCCAGTTATTCATGTCTGCAAATATAAAGTCCAGCTTATCTCAGCCTCCTAGTCGTGTGTAACTAATATAAGTTATCAATGGTTGTCTTTGTAAGCCGGTACTATTAGTATAACGAGAAATCTACTTAATTTTTTTCCATCCGATTTCGTCAAAACTTTTCCTGAAAGACTTTCACCAAAAACTAGTATGACCGAGGTATGCCGACGCACTACTCAAAATTTGATTTCTCTTAAATAATTCAACACATTACAAAGATTCTCTTTGTTCTCAAGAATTTAGCATGGAGGTCCTACGAAACTTTCACCCAGAATATTCTCAGAAAGCCAAAATAAGTTTTTCTTCAGATTACCGTTAAAATGTTCGGAGTAATAAATTAGATGATGAAAAATAATTAAGTTTGCATATTTGAGTGTATGTTCGCCCAGAAACCGATATCAATTCCATACTACAACACAAATTATTTATTTATGGTCGAATATACACTCAAATATGCAAAGTTGTGAAGTTTTTCATCTTCTAATTGATTAATCCAAATTTTGAACGGTCGTTCTTCTTTAAAAGAATTTCAAACTTTGGTCATACTAGTTGTTGGTGAAGGTCTTCCTGGGAAAAGATTTGGGCAAAATCGAATTCTGAAACTCTAAGTACATTCCTTGTAAGTTACGGGTTTGGATACTCTCGCTTATCAATTGGTGAGGTTTCCATTACGCCTAGCCGATCTAAATAACAGAGCCCTCGTGCCTTACCATGTGACCAGGTCTATCACCTTATAAATTAAGGCAAAATGAATGGTTCATATACATATTTTCTCTATATATTCTAAGAGCACCTTATTCTATTCGCAAATACAACACGTGCCTAACTCACCGTAATTCAAGTGTCAAGAAGAAGATGTCGTTGAGCCAGAAGTACGCCACGGGAATAAGAAATATTCCACATGCCCAGCCCATAAAACAAATAAAGTAGGTTGGGACAAAGCAGATGGAAAATGTCCACCACCAATACTCATCCTCCAAGAACAAAGAACTCAGGTAGAAGGCGAAGTATGGATTTTGAATGTACACGAGTTGGACAAAGAATGGTTGGAATAAGCCGATCAGAACCAACGCAATCATCATTTTTTGTTCCATGCTGTCACTCATCCCTCGTTTCGTCGGCTTCATGTACAACTCTGAATTAATAAAACCACTTTATTTTGAACTGAACCGGCTGTATTAAATAATTGAAGAATAATATCGATTAACCCTGAAACAATGTCATCCCCTCTTACTGTATATGGGAATCAAGTGGACAAACTTTGTTGACTGAATATCTCTCAAATTCGATAGGTTATTATATTGAACGTAACTATGAAATAAATTGTAGGAAGCCATCACTATTATTGGGTATTATTTTTTAGTATCTGTAATTTATAAGACATACGAACTGATCAGAATGACTGAAATAATTGGCTTACCCTGAATGTGTCTGAAATATTTTAAATACTCGTTCATGAATGCTGTCACCTGTAATCGATTCAGCATGATTCCAACTTCGAACAGAAGCGGAAGTGAATATATAATGAGGTAAGCTGCATGGAATATGTTGTTCTCCACTGATGTCTGCGCATAATTCAATTTGAACGTAATGGAAACGAAGACGATATGAGCCCAGAAGAAAATGTTCACAAAGTACCAACCCAAACGTCCCATGGTTGTAGAATGTTGTAAACACTGAGTCTCCTCATCCCAATAGTACGGTACAATTTTCAGGCGACAAGCGTGTTTGAATGAGAAGATAATGAGAGCCCGGCTGTCTTCGCTCAACATTTCTGCGCCAGTTTATCTGAGAGGGGGTCTTCACATCAATTAAGATATTGAGCGAAACTTTAGGATGTAAGAATAAACTTTAATAATTTGGCGCCACGTTATATTCGTGACGGCTTTACTCTGCTCAGTTCCTCTTAATACTGAGGGAGGCTATTGATTTCGTACTGGCGACTCGTCGCGTGTCCTGTTGCGCATATTGGGAACAAATTTTTACTTGGCTATAGGTAAAGTACAACGCTTAATTATTTAGCGTGAGGCCTGGGAATTTGTAGGTTATTTGCCCTTATGGAAAATTCACTATTGCCACCATCGTCCAGTGTTCCATTAAGGTTATTACGAATGTAGTATGTTTTGCCAATCCGTAGTTTAGGCAACAAAATATTTTAATGTCACATTTTATAGCTATTCAATAACGAATATAACGCCATGGTGACGCTGGAAGCAAGTATCTCGATGTTGAGGAAATTAAGACTGGCATATATTTGCACACTTGCTATTAGTATGTTCGAGAATAGTTATATAAATCGGGAACGTGAACATATACAAATTTATTGCTTTGGTTAGGAAAATTTTCATCGTATTTCTGCGTGGTAATAAGTACATAGGGAGAACCCATCTCTGTCCAAAAAATAGCAGCCATTGTATTTTGTGATGTGTTACAGAATTGTCTGTTTTCCTGTAAAAAAAAGTTGTTAGTAAATAATATCGGTGGTTCGTAGTTGGCCTTGTCGTAAGGGCACGAGTAGTAATTTTGTCGTTTAAATAATTTGTGACTGTATATACAGATACGACTATGAGTGATTATGTATTTGAATTAATTGAGATAACTCGGAAATTGAGATCTATTTTATGATTTAGTAATTGAACATAATATTCTCTATTCCAAATAAGTAATTTCCTTGACAAGACGCTAATCGAACGGTTATCAATCGTTCAGTAGAACTAACGTGACGAAGTACTAAAATTCCAACATGTTTCGAAACGTTTTGTCGGAACATCATATTTTAAAGAGACAAGAGAAGGACCACTTCTCGTGTTAGTTCGAATTAAGATGAGGAAGTCCCGTTATACAACGAATGTACATAATATGTATATTTCAAAGAGGAAATTAAACACTTCTTATGGGCGTCTTAACCCCATTTTACCTAGTTTTCATGTTGTTTTTGGAGCAAGAAAATCGGGCTTACCATTTCGAAAACTAGACACTACTGACCTTTGTTTCAAATAAAGAAATTCGAAAATTTGATTTTATCTGAACACAGGGCGAAATAGATTAGATACATTACGTAGATAGGAAGGAAATGAAAAGAGGGCAACGAGTCCCTCCAGTTGAGCCTCCTATCTTTGTAATACAACTAATTTTAATTGACATGTGAAATTGATATCTAACTTTCGATTTTCTTTCTTGGGCAAAATTCAGAATGTATATTTTCTGAAATAGATTTGCTTTTGTACTTATAATGAAGCCAAAACGAAAGCATGACAGATAATTCCATAGTCCCGAGGCACGCCCTCTTATATTGCCGGATCTTCGGTGCGTCCGGGTTCGGCCGCTAAACAAGGGGAGGAGGAAAAGTATGGCAGGTGAAATTTTCTGCGAAAGCGTTTCATTTTTTGTCCTAATTGCGCCGGTGTTTGGGGACAGTAGGTATTTGTCTCATTCGTGAGATAGACGATAGTCATCAATACTTTATTTGTATTTGTAGACAATTTTCCCAATTATTCGAGTTGTGTGAGACTTTTGAAAGTAATCCAATGATCCCATTTTGAATCTATTTAGTCGACAAGACCTTGCGTATTTCAACATTAAATATCGATTGCGATGATACAATTCTGAATTTTTTTCTAGAGTTAACAAATTTTTTTGACACCTTATGAACTTGCCCAAGTGACATGAACATGACAACGAGGAAGATGGTCGTGAATATAGAAAACACAAGGACAACAATGAGAATTGATGGTGGAAGGGTAGAATGGAAACGGAGCAGAATAAAGTTTGAAAGCACAGCCAAAATAAGTAAAATATTGACCAGGTATATCGGGACATCTCTCAGCATACCATTAGCGCATATATTAAAAATCTGTAAGCATCGGTACACGTTAAGGACAATTGAGGGTTTATGAAGTCTTTCCGTAGAGAATGTACTCTTCATGTTTGGCCTGATAAAATTTCAAAAAAGAAGCTAAAAATCACGTTTAATTCTAGTCAAATTTGAATTTGCCTATCCCAACCTATGAATTCAAAACTGACAATTAATTCAATACCGAATTTCATTTGTCAAGAAGATGCAGTCTAGGAAACGAATCAGTGTCACAGGGAGCAGGAAGATAGCCGTGGCAAAACCTGCGGCGACACCTAGAAATGTTGTGAGGAAGCAGAAGGAATATGCCCACCTTCAGTTACTATTTGTGCGCAATGATGAAGCCAGGTAAAACGAGTGGTATGGGTTTTTGATAAACATCAGCTGACCAACAAAAGTTCCAATACGCCAAGACCTAATTAAATAAAAAAGAAAATGTGAACCATATTATTTATGTATTCTAGTATCTACTATATCTGTTTGAAAAGTATGGAAACTCTCAATATTTCCGATCTGTCAAAGAATTATGATGTTAGCAATATAAAGTCATGTACGGTGAGGTGCAGAAGTCTTGGCACGCCCCGACTCGGCCCGCTGAGATATTTCGACTCTTCCTGGCGCGGGAAAGTAAATGACAAGGGAACCATACCGAGTGATATTTCGATTTTAGTTTTCATGTCGCCCCATTGCGAATGTTAGGACGTGCGTTTCCTTCGGACCATTGACAAGGGGTAACCGCCAACATAAACCGGAAAAAATAATCCCCAAGGGCCTTACACATTAGGATAGGATTCTCGGCCATGAAGAATCATGACTTTGATGCAGTTGTTTTTTTCGCATTTGTGAGGAGTAGAAAAAAAACACATGTATGTCAACCTGAAAACCTGACTGTGGTGACCGCAAAAACATTGACTCAAAAATTCCAATGATTAACATGATGACCCCAGGTCAAGGTGAAGTTGAGAAAGAGTTGGGGAAAAGGAGAAAAATGGGGCAAGTTGTCTCGACTTTCCCTCCCGCCCTTTCGCTCTCGAGCCCAAGGAAAGTCGAGACAAACTTGCCACATTTTTTTTCTTTTCCCCAACTTTTTCTCCATAATTCCATCCAACATTTTGAAAAAAATAGTTTACGTCCTATAAAAATATTAAAAGTTTGGGTTTAAGGAAGAAACTTTCAACAATGACGCGAAATAAAAATATATGGCATGCGTCCTAGTCAATCATCTAATATCCACAGGGATTCTTGCGAATATTCGGAGTTTCGCTGAAGAAAAGTGCCACGATTGAACAGACGACTTTTAACATGAATCGGGGATGGAATCCCCATGTTTGGAAAATTTATGTGGTGAGTTTTTGATGACATTCGATTGAAGTGGACTCCATGTAAGCGTGTTGTACAATTTCGCTTGGACGACGTCGAATAATTACTTCAAACTAAAAAAGCTCTAACAAACTGTTCACAGAACAAGAATTTGGCATACAATTTTATATAGCGACTACGTACACAATCTACAATATAAACAAGATATACACACAGTAAAATAATAATAAGATTTTCTGGAACTTTTAAAATCCTAAATTAATTTACTACATATTTGGAGCACGCAAAATTCAACTCGAATACTTTATTGCGCTAAACGAGTTCCAACAAGATGAATGCTTTCAACTACAAATGGTAGAATTTTTTCGACGAATAATTAGAAAAGAGTATTACGTAAGTTTTAATGTCGCTTAGGAGTGATCGCGCTTAATTATTCACGTGAATATAGTGCTGAGATTAATTAATAATATCCATCCGCACGTGTGGTAATATATGTGGTAAAAAAACTCAGTAGTCCTTACTAGCACAATAAGCTACAATAACTGCCGACTTCTTCACTAGACCAGATCTAGAGTTAAGTTCACTTAGATACAAAGGTGCAGGCGCGCCAAACAAGCTCGATATCAAGTTAAGCATGCAGCGGAGAGTGTGGTCGCCTCGTTGTATTGTGTACACACTAAGTTTGCCCACAATCTACTTTTTGATCGTCATTAGCATTTTGTTCGTATAAATTATAATTTTCGCAATAATCCGTAGAACATTTGACTTTCGAAAATAACCTAACGTTCCCATCTCAAATCTATTCACTCGACACGAGCGAATATACTTTGACATCAATTTTCGGTTGTCCACATCCAATTTTGAATTTCTCTTCCACGACCCTACAAAGTTGCTAGACGCATTGTGAATTCTTCCCAGAGACTTGTACAGGTAGACAATGAATGTCGTGGCAAATATGGACAGTACTAGCATGATGTATGAGAACAGAGGTGGGAGGACAGAGTGATAACGAAGTAGAATGAAATATGTCATGATAGCCAGAAGCATGAAGATGTTGACAATGTAAATCATGACATCCCTGATTTTCCATTCCCCATTTCATTGGCGCTTAGGGTAAAAATTTGCAGACATCTGTACACGTGGAGAACAACAGCAGGTGTCCGAAGTTTCTTCCTTGCGTGAACGCTACTCGTGTTCGCCCTATAAGTAAAGTGTAATTAGTAATTTCGTAAAATTATAGTGATAACAATTCAGTCTTTCATCCTCATGTATAAAAAAATCACTTTAAAAATTCGTTGTCTACTATTCTCTGCGACTTTCTTCTTAGATTTCATTAATAAAGAATCAAAGGCGGTACGAGATAGATATGAAAATGTACTTTATGTTTGTGTGTGTGTACCCGTCACCACTATTGTTGTCACAGTTTTTGTCCGATACACTTCAAACTCGTTGAGTAGAACCAGGGCCCCTGGCTCCGACTAAGTTCGTTAGTTACTATTAGGGGTAGCCAGAGATATGCCCTCCTTTGAGAGATATGCCCTTCTTGAGTAATGCCCTCAATGAGATAAACCCTCCTAATGCTCGAGAGATATGCCCTCCTAACGTTGGAAAGATATGCCCTTCTTGAGATTTACCTCCTAACGTTGGTGAGATATGGCCTCGTTGAGATATGCTTTCCTTTAGATATGCTCACTTTTAGAGATGACTTCCTAATGTTGGAGAGATATGCGCTCCTTTAGATATGCCCTCCTAATGTTTGAAAGTTATGCCCTCCTTTAGATATGCCTAAGGTTCCGATCGGGTCGGGTTGATCGGGTCGGATTTCGGGTCGGATTGATTCGGGTCGGATAATTTCTGGTTTG
>JAQGCA010001813.1:0-15840 GCA_034698945.1 Protaphorura quadriocellata
ACATTACACTTAGGAATCCATTATACCAAAAATTATCTAAAACTTAATAACCCGATATTTAACACCGATATTTAACAGTATCTGTTGGGACGGCGTACGATTCTACCGGCTCGGTATATCTCAGCCCATAACTTTTCCGAACCGTGTTTTGCAGGTTCGCCTGTCGTAAATCAGTAAAATTGGCCTAATGGGGTAGGAAAGCCGGGTACAACGAAGATGTCTGGGTTAAAATACATTGGCTGTGGGCTGTAGTATAGTGTGGTGATAATGCACATTGTCGAAATGAAGCGTATTCTGAATCTGCGTCTAACCTAGTTGATTGGGAGCTTTCTTCCTGGTAGAAATAAACTATAAGCCACCATTTGACAAAGAATGTGTGGTATCTGAATCATGTCATTACACAACTCAGAAGGATATTATTATGTAACAAGTACAAAGGCTTTCTTTTTAAAGTGAACAAAAAAAGAATTTTCAGAGCCATTCATATTTTTCCTACTGCGCTGCGGCTTGTATTGGTTCGGATCGAGCTATAACTCTATGCCCGGTCGCGGTCGGACCCACACAATGGCAGACCACTTGACAGACATGAGATTACGGGCCAGCGCGGATTGTCTTGAAACTTAAAGTGTGGGTTCGGCTGATTTCAAAAAAGTTCATCCAATTTAATTTGTTTGAAATTAGTTGGTTCAACCAAAACCGGTTATCAAAATGAACGTTGTGCCCAGAGTTCGAAAGTCCGTGGAACTTGCATTTCGTCGAAACATTGGCGTGGCCTCTGTACTTTCTCAGAAAGGGACAGCCACAGATGCAATTCAAAAATTGTTCATTCAAATGGTCAAAGAATATGATCAAAAGAGCAAGTGAGTTTTCTTTAAAGTAATAGATAAAATTATATAATTAGAATTCTTAGGAATTACCTACGTTTTTAGATGTAGCCTTGGTGCTGACGTTGTAACAATTTAAAATTTGAAAGCAAATTAAGTTAAAATTAATCCATTCTGGCAATTAGTCAGAAGTACGGGTGAATTGCACTTTTCCGCAGAAATCTCAACGAGGAACAAAAAACAAAAGCTAAAAAATGATTCTAGGGAATACCTTTCCAGATGCAGAATTGTATTTTCCTTTCTTGGGATTAAATATTTGATTCCACCACTTTCACACTTTCATGAATAACTAATAAACTTAAAAGACATACTTTTGTGTACTGCAAAAAACAATGCTGTTAATATTTTGAAATTCCATTCAAGAAAATACAAATATTTTGAATATTTTTTGAATAATAACATTCCTCGGTCAGAAAAGCTTTGAGGGATCGAATCGACACAAATAGTTATGTAAAACAGCATGATTCGTAATTTACAGGGCAGCGCAAGGAAAACTTGTAGATCCTAACCCTCAGATTGAGAAAGAGATGAAGGCCGAGTTGGAGAGAGTAGCGAAAATCTACGGAGGTCAAGCTGGAACTGATATGACCAAGTTCCCAACCTTTAACTTCAAAGGTAAAACGCTGCGGCTAAACTAAGTTTTTCATTTTCACTTTCGATTGGACGTTTATATTACCATTTAAACCCTACTCTTTTAACTAAGAATTATAATTAATTTAAACTTGCTTTGTTTACAGACCCAGTCTACGACCCAATCAATGCGCAACAGTAAAAGCCTACAGCGTAGAAATGAAGCTTCACGCTGCTTTCGTCGAGTCAATCCTGTATATTACTTTCTAAACGAAAATTCGTAGTTCAAATATAAGTCTAAGACAGAAATTTGGAGAATGTCCTTCAGTGTTCGAAACAATGATGTGAGTAAAAATTAACTTGCCTCAGTTGTAATAAAACATGAAATAGTAACAGCCATCCAAGAGCGTTCGGATTTAGTTTAATTTATTAAAAAATGAAAGAATTTCACCAATGACAAGAACTTAATTAAAACGTCAGAACTAGTTTACGAATTTAAAAAACAAAAAGCACGAAACCTTCTCGGCAGGGAGCTATAATTACAAAGTTAATATTATATAGACTCCAGGTGTGGATTCATTTTCAGCAGCCATTCCACATTTTGCAGTAGTAATGGCATTCCGAAATGTTTAGCAATCCCCCTGAAAGTCTTCAAACGAGCGCTGGTTTGTTGGACATCTATTAGTGTCTTCAACTTTCCAGCACAAGTGCAGTACAGGAACATGTTGTCCTCTTTTATCTAAATTCAAAATTAAAATGTTTGAGTATGGAGGGTGAGTTCTGCAGTACTGAAAAAGCTCAAATTAATGCAATTTCGCCCTTATGAATGGTTAGCTCACCTGTTGGCATTTACTGCATTGTAAATCCTGAAGAACATATCCCATCATCTTTCTGTTGACAATGTCCACCAAATCTTGCTCGATTTCAGCTGTTTCATAATTGGCCTTGCATGTCGGACATGACCATACCGGTCTGTAGACGACAATGAGTAAAAAGAAATGACAAATTAGTCTTTCTTAACTTTTACAATAGATTAAAAATTGCAAACTTACAAATCATTCTCCATAGTTATATACGGATCTTTGCACAAATCAATGTCGCGACATTGAATGCAAACTTTACAAATGACCTCAGGGAGTACAATCGACATGCAAGGATCACTCCATTGCGACTCATCACTAAATTCTCCGACTCCGATTAGCTTAAGTAAATTCCGCCTCAATTTGTAAACTTCATTCTCAATATTTGGATCCAAAGATAGCACCTGATTATAGAGAGAAATTTCTTCAGTTAACTGGCTTCTACATACTATTTTTTAATCGATTTACTTTGTGAATCGCCATGACGAATTCCAGCGCAGGCTTCCTAGCTGCGTAATAAGGAACCCGATACGTTGCAGTTGACTGGGCTTCACTCGGGTTAATACTGAGGGGAAATTTTTTGTTCAGTTTCTGTACAATCTGGAAAAGTTTTTGAGCTAATTCTCCCTGGATCAGTTGTCTTGCAAATTGGACAGTATTTTGTAACAACGGATTGTTGTGAGCTCTTCTTGGTGTCTGAGTAGACGTTCTTTTTCTAACAGGAGTATGACCAGGTGTAAAACTATCCATTTCATTAGACAAGTGCTTGTGAATAGCTAATATATAACTGGCTATTGCAGTACTGAAATTTATTTTACAGTTTCCAACATCCGGCAAATAGTTCGTTAGGCTCCATTTCATTTCAATTTCAGGCTGCAATAGAAGGGTCAGTTAAGTTATAGTAATATTTTTAAGGAAGAAAATGAGATGTTCTAAGCAGAGATATGTACAACAAATCATTTTGATTTTGACCTCACCTCAATTTCCTCGTCACTCAAATTTAGTTCTTCCAACTCCAATTCCTCCTCTTCACTTTCTCCTCCACTGCTTAAGATTTCTTCTGAATTTCCCTCCCGGTTTTTCTTCAATTTCCTCTTCACACTTTCCTCAATATCAGACATTTCTTTGTCCACTATCTTAGCCTTTATTGCGCCATAATTAGCCTGAAAATAATATGATACAAATCCAAATCAAGCGTCCCACAAAGATGTGCTGTCTTATACAGTATGGCCCACTCACTCATCCATTCACTTTTATTACAAACTTTGAGTTTAAACAATATGAATATTAAAAGGAAGCCGTCGAAACCAAATATATTTAGTGAGTCCACCACCGATGTCTGTTTTGAATTCGTTTTAGAAAGAGCAAGCCAAATTTTGTAATGTATACGTAAATGACTTACTGAATCAAGCCATATAAGGTGTTCCCAACATTGATGCATTTTTATGTCAATGCTATGGAAAAGTTCCTTGTTTTTTATCGAATGAGTGACGTATTCGACGTAACCGACAGCGTCAGATACCCTGGTCTTTTTGGTGCAAATGATAATTTTACTAAAGTCTGCGTAAACTATCGTTGACCCTAAACGCATGAACTCAGCGACGAGCTATTAAAAAATATAATTAATTAAACTCGGGAATTCATCAGAAAATATAACAAGTTTGTTTAAGCAAGTCTTCGCAGAATTTACCTGGATAAAAAGTTTCTTCATCAGATTGTGTAAGGTCTTCTTCAGTGCTGGGTCGTAGAGCAAGGAATGAGGAGATCTGAGCCACCTAAAGTTATAAGAGAAAGCTATTATTTTCTATGTTTCCATTGTTCAGAGCAGGGCAAAACGGTCGTAATTAATTCAGATATTCAGTCCGAATATGAACGTATTGTCGACAGATAAATTAATACTGAATGTATGATTTACTAGTTTTAGGTTTGCACTTTATGGACCTTTCAAGAATAGGTCCAGAAGAGCTAGATTTAATGTTTCAATGATTTTTTGCAGTAAACTAAAATTTTCTTTGCCGATAAATCGGTCATATCTGAATGCAGGACACCTGATATTTGGTAATTGTGGAACTGTTTTTAGGCAATATCGGTATTACATGATCAGTCGCACATGTTACCTATCTTTACCTGTAGAAATGAATGAGTTGATAATCCGCCATAAGATTTCTGTGTACACTGACATCCCGAAGCCAAGAGCTTACGGTGGCACGCAGAACTCGGAAGGCATTACTACAAAGAGCGGTTTCATCATAACTTGCCAGTGACGGACCTTGGGCATTTCCCATCATTTCTTCCAAAGACGCTTGCTGCATCGTGTCAAAAGCGACGGTAGAACTCATTCCTTCAATGTCGTGGACATGATGGGCTTGAAGAAGCGTGTTAACTGCCATCCCGTCCAATTCAAGTTCAATACAGACGGATTGATAGCAGCCAGGGTTATTTATAACAATACTATTGTATTCTTCGATCTCAGTGATCAGCCTGTCGAAAGAGTATGGAAATGGTGTATTTACAAATAAGCCCAAATAGTAAAACGGTTAAAATATAACGGCCCGTATTATTCTTTCTCTGATTGAGAGAAAAGAAAGTCGAAAAAAGTTTTGGTCAAAAAACGATAAGTCGGCAATAAACTACAAACCGATTTACCTATTATCATCAGCTTCTTTTCCACCTAAATCTGGTCTTTCTGATGGGGAACACCAGAGGACGAAATTTTGTTTCAAAAGATTTCTTGCGTATAGAAGATCACAACCGAACAACGTCGTGTCATGTGGTATATTTCCAATTGGAGATTGAAAATAACGACATTGATCAATCATTGCAGTTAGTACAACTTTAACACGGAAAAAGTGTTTGAACATCATTCTTGAAGCCACTCGTTGCCATTCCAGAATATGGTAAAGATTCTCGTGATCGGACGCATGGACAGTTACAACAGGGAAATCGTTCATGATAGGAACAACTGTTGGCCAGACGGCACCACCTATTTAAATTGAAAGAAAATTAGACATTTTGTTGCCTGTGAATTGTGTTCTTTAAATGACTTTTGTCTCACCTATTTGAGTCTGAACAACAAGAACAGTCGGTCCTTTTTTCTCGTCCTTATACCCTTGAAGAAGCCTTTGGATCTGACGGAAAACTTGACCCATATCTTTCTCAATCTTTACGTCGAAAGTATATTTTCCCACAGGTAGACTTTCTTCGCTTTCCCCTTTGTTCAATCTACGAAGATACGAGTCAACGGTATTAGTCAAGAGAAAAATCGTTTGCTTGTACAATTAAGTGTAAGTAGGCCCCTAAAATAGAGCCTCACCTTTCATTTCTAAGTTGGTTATATAAATTATTCAAGTTGGGCATCTGATTTGTCCTGACTGTGTCAACCGTGAACACAGTGGCCTTTTCACTCGTGGGAAAGAAAAGCCCGAAGAAACTCTTATTTCCAGATTTGTGCTGGTAAAGATATATCAACTTGACAAAAGATAAGTCCATATAAGGAAATTCAGCTGTGATAGTGCGGAAATTGAGTTGATTCAATTCAAAAGTATCCCCAACTTCCTTCATTTTCCTTGCCGCCTGTCTGTCCACAGAACAAACGCAACCGAGTTGTAAGAGAACACGAAAACTTAACGGCACTTGTGATTCATAAATCCCTTCAACATTCGGAGTGGACAGTTCAGTAAAAATATCACTGTTTACAAGAAAAAATTATAAGAACCCGAATTATAAAAGAAAGTAGCCAAAATAATTTAGGACACAAAAAAACGAAAGTCCTTACTTGCTAGCTTCCTTGAAAACTTCTTCTGGTAGTGAATATTCGTATAAATTATAGACTGCGTGAGCCCTTGGCAAGGTACGATTACACTTTCTCCAGATTTCTCCTTCTCCGAATGGTTTCGGTTCCTTAAGATTTACGTAGAAAATTCGAGGTACTTTTAGTCTAATTTGATGCAACTCCTGTCCAACGAGAGCCCACAGTTTGAAAATTCCAGGTTGTGGAGTTTCAGTAACCTTATCAATTTCAAAAAACAAAAATGAAAGCTACTGGTCGTATGTAAGCTTTAACACTTGTTTTACCTACCTGGAGAATTTGCCATGGTGAATCAAGCAATGTCTGTTGGGTTCGTCGTAGAAAACCTCCAATTGTTACTGCCCCCTGAGGACCAGCTCTTTTCGCCATCGGAAAATCTTCCCTTCCCAGGAAATCGTCACTTTCGTTCAGTCTATGCCGTTTGATTCTGTCCTCTTTCTGCCTCTTTTGGTAGTCCCACTTTTTCTTGTGAAAGGCTAACCAAGTCCGAATGCTCTCCTGTTTGCAAGCGAATTAAGTAAATATATTATAACTATGCTATAAATGTAATGCCATCCTAAGAATGATTAGCAAAACCCAGGCGGATTAAAATTGAATAGTGAGTTCGGTGGTCACTCAGTCATCATAATCACTCAGTTTGATATCGTTAAGTACATACCTTGTCGTCTCCCATTAAAGGAGCGGGGCCGAGAACTTCTTTCCAAGTTTTGCTATAATCTTTTCCATCTGGAGATCGTGACCGGTCACGCCTTTTTCTCTTCGAATTGATTACAATATTTCGGACTCGACTCTTCGAGCCCCCAGCCGCCTCTTCTATATCTATCAAGTTTTTTGGCGAGACATTGGTTTCACCGCTGGAATCGTCCTACACAAGTAGATCAATTGAAGAATTAAATAAAAATGGCATAAATCGATCAAACGGTAACACTTAATTTCTTGATTGGCTGGTAATTACAGCGTTTGAGGGTTTTTGAACCCTGAAGAAGACTTCATTAATTTTTCGCTGTTTCAATATATCTGTCTTCTCTAGAATACGCTTGTGAAGCCAATCTGGGTGAAGGACTCGTGGCACCGGGTTGGAAACCTAAATCACAAAAAAATTGTGTAAGCGATTCCGATAATATGCTGATTTTGAGAAACGAACTTACCCCTTGAAGCGCAGCAGGAATCGTTACTATTTTCTGTATCGTCCCACTAAGTCTTTCGATGTAGTAATCCCAATCTAAAAGAGATCTGATATCAAAGTCATTGATGCTGTTATCTTTCAACCATCGCCTTATAAAATGTCTCTTCACGCTAGGTTCTGCTTGAAAAATGGCTAAAGGAATTGCCCTGTTTGTAATTGTAAAATATTAGCTCAAATAAGCATGGTATTATTATTATTGCAGTGAAGCTTCTAGCAAACCTTTCCGTGACAGGTGCTCCGTCAGGTTTTCTAGAAATAATGAATCTGCAACTCAAGCCAGCATCTTTAACCATTTGATCACCAAGAAATTCTGCCAGACGTTTGGCCGTACTAATAGAGGTTGACTTTTGTTGACCATAATCTTCCAACTTACGACTCATGCTACGGTTCTCCGAAATTAATTCAAATAGTTCCGAGTCTGGCATATCAGCAGCCTGTGATTACAATTTACAATTTAGAGTTTTTATTAATGTCTTCAAAATCCCGAATATAAGCATACTTACTTTGGAATAAAGAACATCTAGCCAGTAATCAGCAACTTTAGCTACAGCAGCGTAACAAGCTTCTAAAGTATCTCCCTTCAGAAATGCGTCAAAAACGGAGGACTGGAAGTTCTTAATGAGATGAAGTTCTCCTCGCCTTTTCACTTCAAATCTGCAAAACAACACTCAATATTTTGACGGTTCGGTATTTCTCGGTGAAAATTACATTCAATGTTGTTCTGTTTCATACCCTTTCAACTCGGCTAAACTTTTGTCCGCATTAAAAACCGCATATCGTTTTTTCAATTTCTTGCCTTCCTCCTTGGAGGCTGGTAAAATCATTGCCAAATATGGACCATCCACTTCAAAAAAAATCGAGTTCTCATTCCTAATTTCATAGCGTAGCGTATTCTTATCTACGAGCTCATGGTATTGGTCATTGGTAAATTCGTCCTGACAAGAAAAATGAGTTAGATTCTCGGAAACTAGAGTCGAAGAGTCTTACCTTTGTATTAACAATACCTTAACCATGAGATTTAGAACAGCGTTCGGGTAAGAAATTTTAATCGTTGCCTTTTTCTCAACACTAGTCCTTATAGTGAAATTCTCAGGAAACGATGACGGTAAAACACACCAAATACCATCCGTGTCCAATTCTAAAGGACGACCGACTTTCTCAATTATTTCCCTCGCCTTTCGAATAATGTTTGAGCCTGTATGACACACGATTCCAGCCATTTCCATGCTATGCCATCGGGCGCTAAAAGAAAAAGAAACACGGTTGCGCATAATTTTCAAATTAAAAAACAACCGATAAATGTATCGTTTGACAGTTTCTAGACAGTAGTTTTCAAGCACAAATTAGTTGCATTACCCTTTCCTCATGACGTATCCATAGAAGGAATTTAAAATGCATTTGTACGCTAATTGTAGGGAGTCATACAGTACTTCACGATTTTTCGCAGATTTAATTTCAGAAACATCGCCAAGTGTAATTGCGTCAGCAACTTCTTTTTTCGCAACCTATAAGCATGAGTGGTGTCAATTAATTTTCGCAAGTGTCTACCGCTGGATGAATGTGGAAGTATTTAACCCGGAGACTTGATACACATTGATTTTGTAAACAGAACTGAATAAAGGGAATTTACCTTTGAAAACCCTTTATACTCATAACGCCTATCTCGAAACGCTCGAACAGTGTCTACATAAAATGAATTCTCCTGCTGGCAAACAGTTTGGTGGCGGACATCAACTTGGGTGATGTGAGCCTTCTTGTACGCTTTTCGACAATACTCGGATAAACGCTTCTTTTCCCAAGCAGCCCTCTCCTCCTTATTCAGTTCGTGAAATGCACGCATACGACTTCCAGGCAGTAAGGGTGGATATCTTTCCATTTCCAACTGTTGCTGTATCCGTTGAAATTCACTTCGAGTCGCAGGCACTACAAAATAAAAATTTCAATTTTCGACACCCCTTGAACCACCTGCACTGAGGACAAAATAAAGTGTTAAAACTAACTGTATTCTCCACGCCAAGTCCATGCCATTTCTCTCTGACATTTAACTCCAGGTTTATTAAAATCACAGGCTGCACAAACTACCTCATCCACCATAGCGGACGGCTGTAGTCGATTAGTCAAAATAATATTCGGGTACATAGCACCCACGTCTAAATGGTAAATAAGTGGAAATTCTTGTCTGACAGGGTTATCCCGTAAAGATATAAGTTTGGTCTTAATTTGACCTACGATCTCATCAAAATTTAAAACTTTATCAATTGGCACTTGTTCCTCTTCTTCTATTGCATGTTTTATTGTATTCTCCACACCTTCCAGAAGTTGACTAAATGCCTCCGGGACCTGACAAATTCAAATATAATCAGACTGTGACCTCAGAGTATTTAGAAGATTCAACAACACATGAAAAGTTTCTGACACGTACGAGTTTAAATCGACAAGGGATGTCCGATCTGAAAACTCCGGATTCCAAGGCTTCCACATGTCCTCCCACATAAGTCTCAGACTCAAGAACATGCCCATCGCTTGTCATCTTATTCAATATTGATTCTTGCTTGTTGGGGAAAATTATATTGGCGTGGAAGGCTTCAACCATAAGCAGCGCTTCACAAAGAGTTCCTGACCCTTTCCTTAAAATCTGTAATAAGCCAAAATTAAAGTTAATGTTACCTTCTAAGCTTGTACCGTATTGAAGTACAGCATATAAAAGCTATTATTATGTTACATTAGAGATCAGTTTGGTTTTGATTACGATATTTTCATAATTTCTTGTAGCGGAACAAAATCATTACCTCATCAGGTTCCATAGGAATAATTGTGCACAGGGCGAAAATAAATGGATGAACGTATTTCATGTACAAATAATATGTGGCGACGGCATCAGATACGGAATACGTGGACAGGACTTGAGGTTGCTCAGCGGCCATTCGACACATGTCTTCCGGGTCCAATTCAACTGGATCATAACGAAGTTTGGCCTTTGCAACAGCCTTCAGATTTTGAGAACCAACTGGGAGATATGAATCTCGTTTGACCCAACTACAAACATCAATTTCAATTTGAAGCAAGTCAAACATTACAGTAGAAAAACCGAGAAATGTAAGTGTCTGTATGCCTTTAGGGTAAAACTCACTTGAAGCAATCCATATGAATGCAAGGTCTGCAGGAATAAACGCCATCCTTCTCTGAAAATCCGATTTCTGTCAACATATTCAAACCGTGAGTAGTTGCACGAGCCTCAACAAACGGCCAATCAAAGAAATCTCCATTGTAAGTTGAAAATATGTGTGGCCTAACATCTAAAATGTGATCGAAAAACCGTTGGAGCAGACACATTTCATTTTGTTCGTTGAATATTATAAATTGACCCTCAAACTCAGGTTTTGGTGTATATTCAAAGTCATCGACGTCCGAAGATACAATTTCGCGATTCGTAATCAGATATCCCTATAATTATAAATATATTCAAAATGATTAATAACAGATAAACACAGGTAGGACAGGTAAATACAACCTGAAAGGACTAAATCTATCCGTCATTCCATTACCTGCCCATCTATCATATATGATATCATCATAATTTGATCAAAAGAAGCGTCCGGAAATTTGAGCGGTAATTTGGTTGTTTCAATATCGTATGCAAGAACTATACAGTCGGCTGGTTCGATGATATCTTTCCGTAAGGAAATGACAGGGTGAAAGTCTAAACCAGCCTCCAATGTCACCTGATACCAAACACCAACAAATATTTTCTTGTCAATTGAAACTCTCATATGATAGGGTACGTCGTATTCCCTGAAAGAAATTAAGAAATCAAATTGAATTGAAAAATGTTCGAAGCACTATATTAGGTTAAATGATTAGGTACCTTATGTCCACAATATTTAACAAGTGATCCGTCATGCCACTTTTCCCACCAAACTCAGCATTGGTATCTCCAATGTAGCTCTGTTTCAACATATCCGCATAGGCAGTGTTGGATTTTTCTCTCTCTCGATTTTTTCGCACAGCTGGGAGAATATCTCTTCTAACGCGCAACAGATCATGTACATTTAGAAAGCATAGCTTCAGGTATTTTCGTTTAAGTCCAACGAGATGATTAGGCTGTTTCCAGAAACATGACAAGAAACTATGTAAGTCACATTAATTACTGTACACAAAGAATAATGTTTACTTACCAAATCAAGGTCTTCTTTCGAGACAAGTTCAACCGAAACCAGAAATCCTCCATACTTTTTGGTAAGGAAGAGTTGTACGTCTTTTTCGCATCCTAACGAACAATGCAAACTTAAATTGTAAAAGATACCTAACTCGGAAATTGTAAAAATTTGACTTGCAAGTCCAAGTCCTCGATCAATCATAAACAAATTTTTTCATATTCAAATTAAACCAATGCTTAGTTGATTGCAACTAAGGGCTAAAAGTTGCAATCTCTCTCTCATTGCCGCGTAATGAAATGTATGAACTAACCCGCCTTAGGAAGAACATAGAAGTACGGTTGGTAGACATAAGTGGCCTTGAATCTACTACCGTCATCTTGAATAAAATAATAATCGACACCACTGACCAATCTTTTGTCCTCGTCCAACACTTCAGTCTGTACGATGCAAGTAACAGAATTAAAAAATCAGATCCTGGAATATTCTTACCCCGAAATAAATTATCATAAGTGCAATATTAAATTTGAAATTCGTCTGTTACCGGATGGAAGTTCAGAAGCCAGCCAACTCTGTCGACATTCCCCTTGATTCTCTCAAAACCATATTTATTATCTGTAGCATCATTTTCAATCGATAGACGGATCCTGGCTTCAGCACTGTCTTCCCTGTTTCATAAATATATATAATATGCTGTTTAGACAAACCTTAATTTAATTTAATTGTGACATTAAGGTCACTTACGCTACGCCTTTCTGTTAAAATTTTTAGCCTAAAAATATGAACTATGTAGTATATGGCCAGTCGTATTTATCATCCGAAACATAACTAACTGGATCGGGAATTCTACTTCTACAGTTAGTCAATGCTGTCGACAAACGTGAAATGAAATTTCATATTCCTCGCCACTTTACTCGTCTATGAAGGTATATTGTGTTTGAAGTAAATTGAAACTACTTTACTCGAAATCCAAATTAAATAATTTTGGTTTAGTACTGAAATAATTTATGAAATACAATCGATATTATGCATTTATGCCTCCTTGTGTTAGCCTTGAGAAATCTGTTTTTGTCCTCAATTCTTTACCGATTCATTCCAATTATAAATTCAATTAAAGTATTTCCTACTTGTATCTGGCGCAGACGGGTAACATACACTGTGACGGTTATTCGGTATAATATAACAACGGATATCAATTTAATTTAGCTATTCCACTGAGCTGATTGGGATTGGCAAATGGAATATCGACTCAACAAAAGATGTGGTACAACGTAAAATAACAAATGAAATATACCTACTCAACAACTCAAAACACAAGTTAAAAGAAAATAAACTCTATGTCATCTCATGTCCAACCTTCCATAAGTTACGTGTACAAGTAATTTTACAAATAATACAATGCTTTCAAAATACCGAAAACAGAACAAACGACCAATGACTGTTGACTGAAGCATCCAAGGAAATCGGAGCACGGAAAATGTACGTTGTAATTGTTGTAAATCAAGAAAACTAAACAATATATCCGAAATTCTGCTATGGAAAATTTATTTATTTATTTCAATCGTACACAAAACAGTCTTCCGAAAATGGAAGACAATCTTTCAGTTCTCCAAATTATGAGACACAAATTCTGTCAAATAGAACAGACTACAAATCTCCATAATACATAACATATATAGCATACATTATTAAGTACTTTGCTCACCAGCAGTCTAGTCTGGTTCTCTGGTCTAGAAATAATAGAATTTTAGAAATCCCATGAACCCGATACCCGAATATATTAAAATTTGATAAAAACAATGTAAACCTTGGCGCAGAGGCCCCTGCTGCGTCAAATTTTCCATTTGGTCCTCCACTACTTCCAACTGTTTTTGATTTCCAGTCTTTCTTCTCAAACTTTCCCCACTTTCCCTTGTTCAGAACCATGTTCCTTGGTTAAACTCTGGATTTTTTTTAAATCCGAATCACATTTCGCAGTCAAATACCGTCAAAACGAGTTTTTTTTTTAAAAAATAGTCCCAAGTCAAACAAATAACAGATTTGATCCTTAATAAGTAGGAATGGTGGTCAATCGGAATAGCAATCCTCCTGCAGCCACGATTTTCTTTGTTACGAGGACTGAAAACAGGCAGGCAGGAAGTGAAAGGGAATTATTTGACTCCCGCTCATTTTCACTCGCGCCAATCTCCATGGACCACAGTGCCCCAATATGTCAGACTCGAATAGATGGTGGTGGCACCAACGCCCTGTACAATAAGGTCATTATGTTGTGTTACGAAACACCTCTTGAGATTTTAAATTACGATTTAAACGTTTCAGTTCATATCAGCACTCTATCATTTTATGATTCAGTTGACATCAACGAGGTGACTTGACTGACTTCTCTAGAAAAGTTACTAAAAAAGTGTTTCCCTCCAGACACCCCAAATATGGGTCCTTACGCCTGGGTAGTTGGTTTATTCAGTTTCAAATTTTACAATTTCAGTTTATAGGTTTTAACCTCACAGAGTAGTACCCATTTGGCCTGGGAAGTTAACCCAGAGGTATGGAAAACCAATTGGAAAAACCACACTCATACTATTTGCCGAGTCCGAGTAGCGAAACCCGTAACACCAGATCTAGAGAGAGAGACCTAAGCCCCTGAGCTAAATCTACTCGAAACGAAGATCTCTGTGAGGATCAAGATCTCTATCAGGATCACTGGATCAAGACCAATTAAGTATCGTGCGAACACCCAGCTTCTAGCCGTACAATGAATTGGGAAGAGGACTGACCAAGAGTTGAAGGAACGTCGATTTTTGTGGGTACTATCAGAATCTCGTAATTGCACTAACCAAAGTCTTATGTTGTAACTTATTTTGTCAAAAATAGGATAATATCCTGTGCGCCAATAACATGGGAGAAAGCTTGAAAAATATATGTACCAATTTTGTCGTTGTACTGCGATGCGGGAGAGACGTTTCCATTGTATTCAAATTCTGTCATGCGTCTACACAGGAGCGCCGGTTTCAGTTATCGTTAGTGGCATGGGGTAAATGCTAAGGGTGTCCTAATTACCTCCATGCCACTAATGTTAAATTTCTCAGGGCGCACCGGGCGATCGCCGTCTCGCCCTTATGGCCAGTCCGGTCCTGTGTCTACACCAATTTTGGTGTACAGTGTTTTATATTACTCATTTATGCCACGCACCGTGGCCAAGGGCGGCAGAGATCGAGTTTCGGTGTGCTAGTCAGGTGCCTGGGTACAATTCCCAAGGTTCGCGACTTTTCCTTTAGAAAGTGTTTCTCCACTTTCTCACGTCCTCCATCTCTAGCTGCCCGTGCAAATCTACCAATCGAGTCATAAATTTCAAACGGATCGGAGTCGGGGCTGAAGTAGAAATGTGTTTGAACCAGGTCGGGTCTAAAAAGGCGAAACCATTTTCAATTCAATACAATCTCAAAGTACGGCTTGAGTGCCCAACATGAACATAGCATCATCCCACAACCACAAGCATTTCATCTGAAAATATTCATGTCCCATTTGAACGTTTCATCAGCTCGTTACCGATCTACCGCTTCACATCGAAATTAGGAATTCGGCTGTTAGCTGTGCTGCGCCAGAATAGGGCCAGAGCCATATTTTGCCGATAAATATAAATTCGGTTTAGGGCGCAAGCAAAAGTTTGATTTGTACCTTCAACTTTGAAACAGTATTATCTTGAGACTGTCGAGAGGCGAGATGTGGAAGTTATGGCACTTATTCCAATCGTGTTTCCAAACATTTGATGTAAAGTTTAAATAATGTTTTGAACCTTGACTCGCAACATGGTAGCAGAGTAGATTCGGACTCGTAATTCTTTTCAATATTACCTTCAATAAGCCCAGCATGAGTGATTAAAAATCATGTCATTTCAGGTAAATCATTTCTTGAATTTTTTGTTGGTCTCATTTTCTTCACCGAAAGATTCTCTACATTTCATAATTTTCAAAGACAGATCATAATCCTAATTAGGCACGACCCCGACCAATAGTTAAGTAGTTTCTCAGAAATTGTCCCCCATTCCGGTCAGGGGAATAGACTTTTTACACTTTACATTGCAATTGGGTGTATCCGGAAGAATTCTGGGACCATTGACACCCGAATTATAAAAATCCGTTTAGTAGTTTTCTAAAAAAAAATGCACGAGCACAGACAAACAAACGGCAAGTACTTCTTTATATAAGTGCATGATTTCATGACAAAAATTGTATAAGTATATTAAAATTAATGTATTAGTTATTAAAGTATATTTAAAATTCCATATAGTCTATGAACCAAATTCAAATTCAAATTCAAATTCAAGTTTATTCAACGCAAACAAAACCCTTAACAAAGGAATTACATTGGAGCTCAATAT
>JAQGCA010001814.1:0-15827 GCA_034698945.1 Protaphorura quadriocellata
GGCAGATGTCACCTCACATGCAGCTCCATGTTCAAGCTTGTAATCCAGCACGGGTTCAAAAAGACACGATCCCGAACATCGCATCGGGGTCTCTTTTTTGGGTCCGGGTCCGAAAAATGTCCGGAGACCCGGACTCGGACTTTCCGAGCACCGATTTTGTTTTAAGTCATTTAGTATGTTGTTAATTCTTCTTCTTGCGCCCATTCCCCCATTCCAGAGTCGACAAGGCAGGCAAATGTCTTAAGCACGTCACTAAAAAGGACGCGCAGGATTGTTACTAGTGACGTGTGGCAGACCTCTCTTTCTACTCTCTATTTTTACGTGTACTTAAATGTTTCAGGATGGGTTGCGAAAAATATGTTAACAAAGAATCAATCTCAATAATGAATCAACTTATCCTAGCATAATCGCCGAGTCATCTTCTATAGAAGAATTCCGTTGTTAATTTCCGTTTCCCCTATGGAAGTTACTGCGCTCAGGTTGTCGGGCTTTGCGTATATTTTACCGAAAAACGAATAAACAAATCAACCAGTTCCTTCCTCTTTAAACTTTTTAGTTTTGAAACTACTTCCGTTGCGGTTGTGGTTGAGGGTTTTGAGTTTTGGGATTTTATATGGCTGGTGCTATATAGTAATTGTATCAACTAAGGATTTGTTGCCGATATATGTGGTGGGCTCCATTTGAACATTACAAACAATATTAAATATAACTGATAATCTTAAAACTTTTCTAAAGATTTCATATTAATAATTATTTTACTCCCTGATGATGATGACGGAAGTTCTCAGACCGAAAGCGTGGAGAAGTATTTGAATTTTTGAATAGTACAGTTTGCTATGAAATGACGCCAAAGGTCAACTACCCTAGTATCAGTATGTGATGAATCTGCATGAGCGCGGAAACTCATTCGCTCGCTCTCCTTACCAACACGCAGTTTATTATTGCGTATTTTTGGTTTTTAACCGAAAAACTGAAATATGGGATGAATTGTCATATTATTTGATTCTTTGCTAAACGAAGTTTCAGTTCGCCTTCGGAAGCAAGAGCCTGATCGAGGTCTTCTAGTAGTGCGGAATATTGATCGACTGATTGGAATAGCACGATACGATAAGCAGTTATTGAAGTGAAATGATATTATATTGGATTGACGTCAACATACAAATAGAAAGTATCATTCGAAATATACTTGAGCTGATGTTGACTTGTATACTTGAGTAGTGCAAGTAACAACATAACAGGTCTTATTTCATAATAATCATAATGCTATTCTGCTCTTAACTCTGTTTATTTAGGTTGACTAATATCTTAAGCGGTTAAATTTAACTAATTACGATTAAGACCCACTCAAATCGCACTGCACTGCCTGACTTGATATTTTGCATTAGCTGCACATTTGAATGGCAGGAGTTGAAACCATAGAGTGTCGTTGAAGCGCCTTAGGTCTAACCCGGTAAATTCAACATTACAAACTACCAAAAATAATAAATTAAATCTGTTCCAGTTTCTCTCATTCGTCATTCAATTGCAATTTTGACATTTCGAGAAGTTTTTGATATTTGGTCATTTAATTTTCACAGAAACTTACGTTTTATGAGGCACGGTAAGTAATTTTATTACGTCATTTTCGAAATTTTATCAGTGTCAGTTTAGGTATGATTTTATTATTTTGTCGATAGTCGGTATATCAGGAAGATCGAAATTCTTAAAATTAAACTAAACTTAATAAATTAAATTATTGTTTTTTAATCTGGACAGGACTTTCCGACTCAATCATCAGTCAGTGTCAAATCGTCTACAAACGAAGCCACAAATACGTATCGTCGCAGGTTTAGATAAATCGAAATCATGGAGGCCCTACAAGCTAAATTGGGTATCGTGAGTGACTTTATTATCAATCCCCGCCAGAGCAAAGAAGTGACTGGAATCAAAATGATAGATCCTGTAGTACGGAGTTTCCGTGTTGCTAAATTGTTCCGGGAAAACACAGATCGAATTAATCATATGCACTTTTCACCGGGTGGAGATATGCTCATTTCATCGGCTGAAGACGACCAAATTGTTATTTACGATTGTGAAAAGGGAACGTAAGTGAGCAGTGATTTATAAAATGAATCGAAAAGTATAATTTAAAGATTTCATTTTTTCAGGACGAAAAGGACGTTGAACAGCAAAAAGTATGGGGTTGATTTGATACATTTCACTCATGCAAAGAATACCGCCATACACAGTTCTACAAAAATTGATGGTAAGCTATTCTTCTGATATAATTTACGATTTATTGATCTGGCATTCCTAATTTCTATTTCATACACCCTACAGTTTGTAATTCTCTGATATCTTTTCAGATACAATCAGATACTTGTCTCTGCATGACAATAAGTATTTGAGATATTTCCCGGGACATACCAAAAAGTGAGAATTTGGATTTCCGTTATGCCGTTGTTGCTCTGTTTTAAAATGGTTTCGTTCAATTTTCTTAAACCTGATGGTCATTTTTTGCGTTTCAGAGTAACCACCCTCTGCATGTCACCAACAGACGACGCATTTTTGTCCGGCTCACTTGACAAAACTCTGAGATTATGGGATCTTCGATCTCCCAACTGTCAAGGATTAATGCATCTCACAGGAAAACCAGTCGCAGGATTTGATCCCGAAGGACTTATTTTTGCAGCTGGTGTCAATAACGAGGTTGTTAAACTTTATGACCTGAGGTCATTTGACAAGGTAATGTAATGAATAATGAGGTTGTCAATATATTCTCTCGCCAATTATTAAAAGTAAACTTATATCCAATGCTAGGGACCATTTGCGACCTTTCGGTTCACGTACGAGAAAGACATGGAGTGGACATCACTCAAGTTTAGCCCAGACGGAAAAACAATAATGATGTGCAGTAATGGATCCCTCATTCGAATTGTGGACGCTTTTCACGGAACACCGATTCAGACATTCACTGTGAGTGCGCTTACTCAATTTTGTCTAGTTTGACTAATGTTTCGTTAGAATGATTATTAAAGTCGATCAAGGGTGTATTTGTAATTTTAGGTGTATGTTTCTTATTATCGAGAATTTAATTTTTAGGGTCATCTCAATAATAAGAGTGTCCAGCTGGAGGCAGCATTTAGCCCAGACTCACAGTACGTGTTCTCAGGTTCTTCTGATGGTTTAATTCATGTTTGGAATGCCGAAAATGGATATAAGGTTAACAGATTAAACAAACTCGTTTGTCATGATTTATCGAATGATCGAGTGAACGATAATTCTAATCGCGGGAGTTTTGCTTACACTAGGTTTGCGTACTAAATGCTGATCACCCGGGCCCGATTCAGTGTGTCAAATTCAATCCAAAGTATATGATGATGGCAACTGCCTGTACAAATATGGTGAGTTTGAAATGTTGTTCAATTTACAAATGCCAGTTTTCCAATGCATTGGCTTAATATGTTTAATATTAATGTCTTACATTTAAACATTTATATGTGAACCAACTAATTTAACCTAAACACTTTCAGGCTTTCTGGTTGCCAATCGAGTTCGAATAAAACAAAACAAAAGCATCTTAGAATATATTATTCTATTCTGAATTGGAACTTGGAATTCAATACATGTCCACAGGAAAAATTAAGGACTATGCATCCGAAGAAAGATGTCAATTTCCTCAACTAAGACCAATCATCTTTATAATTTGTTATATTGACACTATATCTTAAAATATTTAATCTTCAATTTCTTTTTGTGAAACCATTTTTGTAACGTAAGGCTATCGTTAGAGCAATGACAGTGATTATCGCTTAATAAATTATTATATTTCTCTCTACCGGTTACCACTACTTCTTTAAACATTCCTGACCGGGTCGTCATTGTCCGACACAAACTTTTTTTTTCTTTTGTCATTTAAGTTAACTTGCTTCGTAATCATCAGTTTATGATTCTTCAAAGTTTGGGAAAATGATCTCCGATAGTGTACCTGTACAAAATAAACAGTCGAGACTGCGTGACGGCCCGTGGCGTTAGTCAGTGGTTAAGAGGGTGTAGAAGGCAGTAAAGTGGTAGTATTTGAGAGGGTGTAAGTCAGTGGTAAAGTATATTTGGTTTGAGATGGTGTGGAGTTATTGTAGAGTAACTTCGCATGTTAAGAGACGGGGATGTAACTTTCCATGTTAAGAGACGGGGATGTAACTTTCCATGTTAAAGAGACGGGGATGTAACTTCCCATGTTAAGAGAAACGATTCAAAATAATTTCCGTCGAGATTTTGATAGGATATATACCAAATAACTTGAAGAAACTCGAAATCTGACAGAAAGAATCAATATGATTTTTTTCGGAATTCTGTGTAATAGAATAAAATAGACTAGACTAGAATAGAAATGAATGAGGTTTATTTTCGTGTTAAAGTAATAAGACATTACATATAAAATTCTTCACGCCTTGTTTTCGTAACTGGACACACTATTTTCTACTAATGCGTCTAATGGGTTCCACTCAATTCTCAACACGGACTCGAAATGAAAAACGCCGGAAACAGTTGTGTCCGTTCGTGGACATTATTGTGAAATAACACTATACACTATATGTATTACACTCGATAAAAGTGGATTTCACTTCATCCCATTCAGTAGGGTGGGTGTTGACAGTAGATTAGGTTCAATACCTCGTTGGAAAGATCAACTGAAATGGCATCTCAAACAACATAATATTTCACCGCCATCTCAAAGCGCATTCGTACGTGCAGCGCGCTAGCGAAAATAAAGATCAGTTATTGTTTTTTCGGTTTTTTTCATGGTATTCCGCCTGAAAAATGTGAAAACCCACGAAAACTTCAAAATTTCGAAAAACGAATTCTACCACCATATCCGGAAGTGCACTCTGAAGCCGCAGATCAACAATTTCTGAGCAAGTCGATTTTGCCTCAAGATTCCACTTTTCCTGAAAACCCACGAAACCAAAATTCTGAGGCAAAACCGACTTGCTCAGAAATTGTTGATCCACACAGCTTAAAACATTCAGAACACGCTTGTGAATGTGGTGGTGAGTTTGTTTTTCGAATTCATGGCTTTTCAGGCGAAGACCATATGAGAAAACGTCTGAAAAAAAGTTGGTTAACCGATTTCGTATTTTCTACCGCGCGATGCGCGAAAACGCTTCCAGACTGAGCTCAAGTTATTGGATATGGCATTTGAAATTTAATTATTTTTAATTGGCTTAGATTAGTTTTTCATTTGTGTGTTACTGAATTAAGCCATTCCTACTTATACTTAAAATGTAAGGATGCGAGGGGGAAAACACGTTAATAAAAAATCAAATCAAATCTAAAATCAAATAATATATATATTGTCTAAAAGATCCCATTTGAGCTGATCTTTGCAACGAGGTATGGGGTTTGTCTCTTTTCTGCCTATTGTAGTAGTGGTCCTTTTTGTTAGCTGGTGTTTTTTTTATGAATTATGACTCGGCCTGCTCGTGGTAAACGTTGTTTTGTGCATTGATTGATCTGTTCAGCTGGATTACTCATTACTCGTTATATATACTGATTATTACTAATTCTGTTGTACAAGTTACTATTATTATGAATGATCTATATGTATATTGACTGTACAAACTATCTACATGTATATTGTATCATATTATTATAATTTATTCTCTTCGTTTCGCTTAAAGCCGGGTCCGAACGTTGACAACAGCGTAAGCCGAAATTCTTGACCACAATAAAAGAAATTAACTAACTAATTAACTAACTAGATCCGGAGATACGCTAGGGCGCAATACACATTATAAGTCACCCTAATTAACAAACAGGAGCTCATGAGAAAAAAAGTACTTGGGTTCAACCAGACGGGTTGGGTTTTGTCGTTAAATTCATAAGTTGACTGCAACAACTTGAAAAATCGATCTCGCAATCGTTAATATAATTTCTACCAATAATAATATGACACTTCTCCCCTCGTTCTCTTCGTGCCACATAATCTATGAATTTCCCATTATTTTGGGGTTCGATTTACTCGGACTAACAATGTCGCTGGGATTTTTTTCTAAAAAATCACTAGTCTTTTCCTGCTAAAATATGTACGGTACATAGGGGTTTTGGCTAGTGTTGTAAATACCCAAAGCACCCGGGAATAAACCCGGGTATATACCCGAGATGCTTATTTTTTGCACCCGCCGGGTATAAAAAAAAATTCCGCGCGAAAACGCCGAACAATCACCTCACACTCTACAATAATAATATACATACAGGAAACGCATAACAATTCGAAGAAACTGCGCAGCGAAACGAATGAGAGTTTGAAAAAACTTAACCCCATAGCTATGAATATATGTGCAAATTACGGGACCCTTTTCTTATGTAGAATGCATTAGGGACACTAATGCCAGGTTGTGTCGAGGCCACTCACTCCAGGTCACCCATTTCGGCAACAAAGTTAAAATAGATCGACCAAGAAAAGAGATATACGGATATTTCCATCAGGATAATCAACCATGAAGTCCGCAATGGCAGAAAAAAATTGTTAGTGTAAAAAGTGTAAGTTCCGTGACATGAAATAACATAAAAATTATTCGCTCAAGATTTCCAAGAAAAACTCGACAGAATTGAAACCAGAATTACAACGAGACGTTGGACAGTAAATGTCGAATTGTTCAAAAAACATTTGAGAAACCCGAAACGGTTCTAATATAGAAACCGTGTGGAAAGCATTCCAACATTAAAGAATTACAATTGTCAAATAATTAAGACACTTATAAGGACTTATAAGGACTGAGGCATTACATTAAAAGTGGGCATGAATTGGGAAGATAATGGCGGTTGCCATGAATTGGGAAGGTAAATTAGTGAAGACATGCTAGGCGGACCTACAGACAAATCACCAAATATTACGAAACAAATCACCATTAGCGTGTCCGGCCAATCCGACTTAGTAAATGGTATCTATTGCACATAATTCGAGTGGAGAAAGATAAAACCCATCGATGAAGGATGTAATTTTTCCGATTTTTTTCGTTTTACGAGATTACCATGATTTCTGTAAAGTTTTTAACAAATTCACAGCCGCTAACGTCGTGAAGTTAGGGAAGGAATTACTGACGCATCTGCCTCACACCTTCCAAACGAAGTTGCAATTATGATTTGTGAGACATTCTAGAAGGTCGATGTACTGAGAATTATTCCGAGAGTTCGAAAACTGACCCGGAAAATTTTGAGGACATTGAATGCGACTGAGAAAGTGCACACCCGAAAGATTTGGATTCTGATTCTGATTGATATATTTCTTGGAGTCTTGTTTTAACAACCAGCGTTCTTGTGACATGTATATATATGGTCACTTTTCTCACAATATTTCGATTTCACACAACGTAAATTGATTCAATTGATGTTTCCTAGTCAGATTAATACGCCCTAAGGACTAATTGATGTTAAAATGAAGAATTCACAAAAAGCACCCGGGTGCTTTGGGTGCAAAAGTAAATACCCGGGTATTTAACAACACTAGTTTTGGCCGAATGTCAACCGCTTCGAAGAAAGCACACGTCGGTAACCGTGCTGTAGGCTTACGGCGAATGACAATTAAAATGTGTCGTGTTTTAAATTCTACCAACCAATTTTACTTGAGCTTGGAAATCTAAATTGTCTAAAATGTTTTTATGCTCAAAAATAAAAGCTGTGAAATGTAATGGTAATGCATGAATGCGCATTGTTTCTTTGGGATTCTTTGACTTGTCCTGCGGCAAAAGCACCTCTGAAAATCCAGTTTTGACAGAAGCCAGGGTATAGAGAAACACATGGAAACCTGTCTTTCGTGCATCGTCTCAATGTTATTGAACTCGATTTAGCATATCCAAAATCCAAGACCAAATGCAATACCAAGAGTTGTAACTCGCAGTGATGCAGTCGCAAGTTCACATGTTCCCAAGTTTCACGTTCATCCTGTTCGCAACGACTACAATGCAATTTTTGTAATTTGCTTTACAGTAAAATATGATTGTTTAGTTAAAATTAATATTATCTGAACTACCGGAGTTCTGAAAGTCACCAGAGGACATTGAAACCTAATAATGGTCATACGAAAGGAAAGATCCAATTCTAATAATGCAGCTGAATTGGAGGAACTCCGGAAAACACTCGAGTTTCAATTGAGACAAAAAGTAAGCGTTCTTGTTCAATTTAGCTTCATAGCTTCAGGCTATTAGAAACCGACATACCTAATATGATGTACGTATACAATTTTTAACAGCAGATTTATTTTTTGGAAGACTTAAATCGATACAGTTGGATAGATTTATAAGCCTTTTGTATGTGAGCGGAAGCCTCATTCATATGTTTCAACTAGCCCCTCGCCAACTATATTCACTTTCACTGCAGTCGGCAGTCTAGTTGACAAGTAGTGCAGTACTTCATACAGAAAAAGAATTACCTGTTCCGTAATGTAGAGTAAATGATTAATAATAGAGCCCCGGAACTCTATTCATTCAGGTGGGTTCAGAAGTCAAAGACTTTCTCCACTTTCTCCACATTAGGTTTAACATGTAGAAAGCTGGAGAAAAACTCGAGCTCTATTTGAGCACGCCTTCTAATTGGCACCAGGGCTTTATTAGGTCATTTACGATATTCACAAATACGATGGCATGCTCATTGTTTGTCTGATATTCCAGACAAGTAAAAGCAACATCATGCGGAATTTTAGAAACTTAATAAGAACTTGTTTTATATACTTTAGAGCTAAGCATATTAGAATCGTTATAGCCAATCATATTTTACGCTAACCGATATTTTATACTATTTCTGATTGCTGCACCGAACATCGTGTTTTTTATTATTTGTGGGAGCCCTAGGCCCTCGATAGAAGAAGAGTACTAGAAGCAGAATTTCTGTATGTAGATTGTAGAACCACGTCATAATATTATTATGTCGATTTCAGCTATTTGAAAAACTAGGTGATATTTGAACCCATAATATTTTAAAATCAAGAAATAAAACAAAATTTCGGCTAAAAAAAAACCACCCGACGGACTACATGCGAAGAATAAATTATGATAATATTCTCAGGGCGATGGAGAATCCGAGCCTCACACTCCTCCCACTGAAATGCGAGATAGTAATACTGATTCATCCGATGAAAATATTGAAAAGAAACAAATTGACCCATCCGTCTCCGCAATTAATCAATCAACTAATGACGAAATTGCATTTGGAGAAATTTCATTCAAAATTGACTTACTGGCAATGGTGCTCTTTGTTATATCAGCTGCTACGAGATTCTACAACCTGACTTATCCGAATGGCATCGTGTAAGGGTGTAAATGAAGTTATGACCATTATACTCTGTTGACGCATCAAAAACAAAGATTTAATTTGGTGTATTGTTTCAGATTTGATGAACTACATTATGGAAAATATGCATCACTTTATTTACGCCGAGTGTTTTTCTTTGATCCTCATCCCCCACTAGGGAAGCAATTAATTGCGGCATCCGCAGCTCTATTCGATCCTGCTTATAATGGTAAGGAAACTTAAGGGGGATAAAATCAACTTAACCAGATATATTTCGCACAATACTCTCATTTTGGATTTATTACAGGAACATTCCGATTTGATCGAATTGGTTCAGTCTACCCAGAATGGTTTCCAGTATTTGGAATGCGTTTTGTTCCAGCTTTGACTGGTTCATGTGTCCCATCCATAAGTTACTTATTATCCCGTGAAATCGGGGTATCACATGGATTCTCCCTTCTTGTAGGATTTCTTTTAATTTTTGGTAAGTCTGTAGGAATCAATGATCCAAAAGTTGTTCATGAAAATGCTCTATTCTTCAACAGACAATGCGATGTTGATCCAATCCAGATCAATATTGATGGAGATGCCAATGATTCTATTCGGCCTTATTGGCCTTTTATTCGCTGTAAAATATACAAAACAGCGAAACACATTTAGAGGCTGGCTTATGGCGGCAATGTCAGCATTTTTTGGTACTCTGTCTCTAAGGTACACAAATTGGGATTATACTGTTCTAAAAAATTCATTCATCAAAAATTCATCAAATAGAAATTCTAGTGACCTTTGTTCATATTTTTAAATACTTGCAGTGTGAAATATATCGGCTCGTTTTATCTCCTCATGTCAGCTGTTATCATCCTCTGGCATCTTTGGACGAAAGTCGTACCTCGAAAGGATTTATCAAGCTCGCAAGTGCTGAAAGTGATGTGTTCGGTGTACACGGCTTTCTGGGCAACATTTTTAATTGTATACATTTCCATCTTTTACATTCATTTGAGTGTTCTCATCCAGGCTGGGCCACACGATTCCGTCATGACGTCTGCCTTCCAAGCCAGTTTGAAGGTAAGAATAATGCGAGAATAGATTAGACTATTCGAAAAGTTATATTTTGACTAGTTTGACAAAATGCGTCGTGGCAAATTCCTTTAATCCATAACGTAAATTGTTTCGAATACGAAAATCTCTCCAACGAATGCATTTGGTAGGGGTGCCTTATAGTCAGACCCCATGTTTTGCCACAACCCATTGGAAATCAATTTGGTTATATTACTGAACTGTATGGGCTATGGAGCATTATGACTTTAATAAAGAATTCTCTGACTCTGACTCTCTGACTCTGACAACACTCTTCGTCAAAGTCATACGTAGACAAGGTTTACTCGGACACTCGGAGTAGTATAAAAAACAATTTCACTTTAACCCACAGGGCGGTTTAGCATCTATCATCAAAGGTCAACCGGTCGAAGTGTCACATGGTTCCCAGGTCACACTTCGACATGCATTGGGACGTCCTTGTTGGCTTCACTCACATCAGCACAACTACCCCATCAAGTATACTGACGGGAGGGGTTCTTCGCACCAGCAACAAGTTACATGCTATTCGTTTAAGGTAAACTCTAGAAATTATTTCGACGTAAATTAAAAGTTTAATACTGTCTACTGTCTTTTATGATTACCCAGGATGTGAACAATTGGTGGATCATAAAAAGACCATCAGTTAGCAATTTGGCAGTGAATGAAACCAAAGATGTAATCAAGAGTGGGGATGAAATCCATTTGGTGCATGGGATAACTGGACGACTACTGAATTCTCATGACGTGGCCGCCCCACAAAGTCCTCAAAATCAGGTTCGAACTTCGAAGAACGATGGCCATTCGCTAAATCTGAGACAAGAGGTTTGAGCATATTTGAATTCCATATTTCGATTCTTTCAGGAGGTCAGTTGCTACATCGATCATAATGTATCGATGATTGCAGACCCATTGTGGAGACTAGAAGTCACAAGTGGATGTGGTACTTCAAGTTGTGAGTGGCACGCTGTGAAGTCAATGGTCAGATTAATCCATGTTTCAACTGGACAAGCTCTTCGGATGAGTGGAAAACAATTGCCGAAATGGGGCTTCCGTCAACTTGAGGTAGTCACGGATCGAATTGTCGTACAAGATGATACTGTTTGGAATGTGGAAGAACATCGCTATACAAAAAGTATGTCTTATACCATTAAGATTTCACAATTTGAGAGAAATGTGCGATCCGATTCGTCAGATAATGCCTGATCTGTATCTGCTAATACATTATATGGCAGACACCTCCGAATTTCTGCTCAATCGATGAATTCAAAATTGACCTGAATCATTTTACGACTTTATGATACTGATATTGCCGATTTGGTGACCGAATGATATCATTTGACAGATTTGTCGAACTTTCTGTTTCTAATCATATAATATTAGCTGAATTACAGGATCTGACTTGTGCTCTAATTCAGTCACAATAAAATAATTAACGCACCTTGCTTATTCAAAAATTAGGTGAAAAGGACCGGGAAAAAGAACTTCTTGAGGCAGAAATGATTCCTACGAAGCCCACGACATTGAGTTTTTGGGCAAAATTCGCTGAAGGTGAGTCATTTTGGGGCAACAGATTCACACACGGGTGACTTTTTGAATACGAGAATTACTGTTTATTTTTGTCTAAGAAATATTGAACACTCACTAAATGTAGAAGTAACCTATGTATTAAGTGCCATAGGGGTTACATTTTCGAAACATTCAAGAACAGTACAAGTGGGAGAATACTCTCCGTCGTGACTAATGTTAAGTCGCTTTTTAAATAATTTGTAAGTCACGTATCGTGTAGCCTGGAGATATGGAAGCGTCATCTCTTCAACGTCAACACGTTTGTTGAGGAGATTAAACTACCTCTCACATACACCATAGAGCGTGCCTCAATTTTCAATGCACTGAAAAGTTAGTTTTATTTCATTTAATTTTTTCTTATCTAGTTCAATGGAAAATGTTAGTCACTTCTAGTAGTGCTCAAAGTGAAGCTCATACTTATTCTTCATTCCCATCTGAATGGTTATTTCTTCCCAGAGGAATTGCTTATTGGATAGGAGTTGGAAGCAACGCTCAAATTCATCTTTTGGGTAACCCTGTCTTATGGTTGACAGCTAGTTTCGCTCTCTTTGTCCATGGGGCGATAATTATTTTTTATTTACTTCTTCAACGTCGGGGTTTGTGGCTCATTGGTTCTGGTAAGTCTTATAAGAAAATCATACGCGATATTGATCTTGTGCTCCTTCAAGCATAATTAAATATTTTTTTCGCACACCAGAAAATTGGTCAACACTCAAGTTCCAATGCCGAATCTGCTTTGGGGGATATCTTCTAACGTATATCTACCATTTTTGCGTAGATCGTACACTGTTCTTGCATCACTACTTGCCATCATACCTTTTCAAAATTATGCTTCTAAACTGCACTCTGGATCACATCGACGGCGTTCTAAACCAGTTAGTTTCTTTCCTTTTACAAAGATGAACGTAGTAATTAAAATATTTCTGTTTACAGATTCAAAATAGGCAAGTTGGCATTTCGACCGATGCTAATACTTTGGACCGCCGGAATTTTGTACGCTTTCCACTTGTTCAGTCCACTCTCCTATGGAGAACCCTCACTTACACGAACTGAATTGGAATCTCTTAAGTGGAGATCAACCTGGGACTTTATTGTTCAAACAAATACCTGACGTATCAAACGAATCGTCCTCTTTATATTCTTTGTTGCCATTTAAAAAAAAATTGTGTTTTAATTACTGGCCTGAATGCAAATGCAATGTATTTATTATAATAAAAAGATATAACCCTTTGAGAAGAATAATCTGTATTATTTATCGTCTTACGAGTTAAGAATGATTTATTGTCCGATTTCCGTACATAATTAGTTAAATCATGTGTTCAGATTTGAGCTAGACCCAAAGAAATCCAGCTTTAATAAAAACAGTCATGACAGAGCATGCAGACTAGATTGAATATTTATTTAAAAAAAATTGTTTTGTTCAACGTAGCGTCTCGTATCACACATTTGAATTAAATTCGTGTATTGAATTCCTGGTTCAATCGAGGTAAATCCCTACACAAAATGGAAGTAACGAATTTTGTAAATTAATTCAGAATCAGATTGACACTGGAAAAGTGAGTTACAACATTTACAAGTGGTTCATGACTTTTCACCTCTTCGTCTACCAGCCCGAATCCAGTACAGCGGACATTTTGTAGAGAATTTGATCCATCTCATCGATCTTTGCATGAATTTATAATTAAAACCTCCAGTTCGGGCTGCGAGGGTAGCATTATGAACCAACCTGTACTATAATATCTTTTATCGTTTACCTTGAATCCACAGCCGAGGATAGTTCGGCCCGATCCATTAAATGCAGTATCATTCGTAATGAAGACCAAATTGAGTTTGACACAACGTTTGATTTAGTATTAGCCGAACTTGCACTTGGTTTACCAGCGGCTTGCTGGTTCAGGGATGACAGGAAATGCTCGGCTGCCTCTCTGGATAACAAAATGAAAGGCTTTGTTTAAAAAAATCCACATGGCCTGATGCTGAACGATTTTTCGAATTTACCTGTAGGCACCGAGATTGACACAAGATATTCCGAGATTGTATCTAGTCCGAATAAATCCCGGTGAAATCTCTAAGGCTCTTCGATAAGCCCCGATAGCTTCTGCGGATTTCCCACCATTTGCTAAGGTAGCTCCCATTCGATTCCATAGTAAAGAATCCTAACAAGGAAATACAAATTTTTATTATCGATCCTATTTTTCAAGAATTAATATTCTTACTTAACGTTACTTAAGAGTTATTACTTCTAATACTTTAATGAAAACTGAAACGATTCAGTAAGAATCCAAGGTGAAAATAAAATAAACTAGGGACCAAGATTTTTTCAATAGAAACCTCACATCTGGTGTAACACCTAGAGCAGCCTGGAAGCAATCCGCAGCACGGTCATAATCCGAGCTCAAATTGAACAGAATTCCTAATCCTGATTGGACATCAGCATCCACACTTGTCGTAGGATTCAGCCTTGCCGCTCTCACGAACAATTTTTGGACCTTTTTTAGTTCTTCCCTGTTAGTCGAAACGGGTTGGTTATAAGCAAATTACTTTCGAATCGTAAAGGTTTGCCACCTACAAGCCTGTCATATACTAATGAGCGGAGTGCCAAAACTGTACGATTCCACAGTATGAGTCAAAATTATAACAGGAATGACGGATGATGATAAGTACATACATTGGCAAAAGAGATGATACTCTCGAACTATCTTGCAATGGGTCTTCATCAATCAAATCCGAGTACTTCGGGTTGGCTCGCAACCAGTTCTGTGAATCGTTCCAAACTACAGTTATAATTACATGCTAGCAATACCAATGTTACTGGAATTTGTCGTAGTATCAATACAATTACCTATATACCTTGAGGGCATTGCAAGCTTGCAGTTGGTAAGACTCATTTGTCAATGATGCAGCGAGTGTCATTAAAGCAGACAAATTGTTAGGGTCCAACTGAACACATTTATTGAGTGCTGAGATGGCAAGAGGGTCTTGTTCATTCTGAGCTTGTGTACAACCCAATAGAAGCCAACACTCTGGGTTATCAGGTGTTTTCTGAACAGCAGCTTCAAATGCTAATACAGCACTTGGAATATCACCTTCCCTCAGTCGAAGTTTACCTTCTTCCAGAGGATTCATTATTTCTTGGAAAGGATTTGACTCATGAAAAGTGTATTCCTGTGAACATTCCAAGGAAGATAATTGTAACAGTACCAATATGAAAAATATTTAAATCAAGCTCACTTGATTTAATTCAGACGTAGGCTCTGTTAGCCAAGGGTGGGAAGCTGCTTCTTCTTGAGCCAATTTTTCCCATTCTTCTTCCATCTTGTGCCAAAAACTCTCTCTGGAATTGGCAGTATTTTGTGTAGCACTAGGCCCAGGTCCCAAATCCTTTTGCCCAGCAAAATGTTCTACCCAATCGGAACTATCATTTGTACCGAATTGAAAATCATATTCATCCGCCCATTGTTGTGACGCTTCGATTTCGTGTTGACTTGATTTTATCTCTCCAGTGCTCAATTTCTCCACAAAATTCATAAATTCCGTCGCCCTAATGGTTGGGTCAGAGACTGATTTTATGAGCTGATCTGCAGTCTTCATTAATTCTGTTTGACCGGAAACAGCAAGACTATCCGGAGCATGGGTGTATTCTGTAATCCATTTGGAATCCTGGAGAAGGTCTTGTGGGCTTCGCAATTCATTTCTGTCAATTGGAAATATTTGCTGTTGTGACTGTGACTGTTCGACCTGATGGGTTGGCATTGTGTACATTTCTCTCGAGTGGTCCCAGATTGGATCAAGTTCGGCGGCAAAGTAGTCCCCAGCCCAAGCCGCACCTTCTACCTGCATAATTTCAAATTTCAAATTTATTCAAAACAACAACACCACTTGAGTACAAGGTCGTTACGAAGTTGCTAACTATACAT
>JAQGCA010001815.1:0-15816 GCA_034698945.1 Protaphorura quadriocellata
TGCACCATCAACGTCGTCCTTATTTAATGTTGACGTCCACGTTATCAAAATTGCTCTTATTGTGCTCCATCATTAATATTTTATGAAGTATGTCACACTCCTGTGCACATAACACTTACACTCTATATGTATACCTGCCGCTGTTTGAATCCATTCCCAGACGCTATAACCATTTGTAAAAGACTTCCATTCAATGGAGCACCATTCTTTTCATTCATCCGTTGTCCCTGATGGACTCAACAGAAATAATTAATTGAAGAATAGCCCACCTTCAAGTTAAGTACTACATTGTACACAACTTTTATCTCATAGCTTAATTAAAATAAGTTGAGCTATTGAAACTTTATTATTCTACTCATGTATTCGAAAAGAAATTCCTGCCGATAAACATAATATGGAAGCCCTAGAAATTTTATTGAAGAATGAATTCATCTCAAAATAACAGTGCTATTCTTTCTAGAATATTCAACCTTGGATCATGAATATTTAGAAACAAAATAAACTAAAAAAAACTTGCCGATAACAAAACAAATCCACGTACCGAATTAGTGTTGCAGTTATTCTGACAAACCGTTTGGTTATTTTCGGAAGCAAATCTTTGCTGACGAGATATGTTATTTAGAATGTAAACAGTAAACATAATACTTAGTGAGGTCTTGAGATATCTTAAATGCTGTGATTGCAGAAGTGCTCTATTTAATTACTAGAAAAGCATAACTTTTGCAACTACGAAAAGAAATAATCAAGCAATGCTGCGCTATTTCGAGGACACTATATAATACGGACTTGATTAAAAATTCCAACACACTGATAATTGCTAATCAATTTTGCAATCTACAATCCTAGTACTTTAGTACAGCTTGGTTCAGATAAATTTTTAAATGAAGGAACCTTCGCATGAGTTCTTCGTGAATAATACTTTCATCTGATAAAACAGATTAGATCAAAATGTGAGATTTTGACCCATTAAGCCGATACCTTTTAAAACTCGATGGAATCCAGTAGTTTCATATTAATAATTATTCATGCAGAATAGGCGTGCGAAATTATCTCCAATTCAAGTGCTACCATTTTCCCCTTAATTTGATTGTATTTGTAGCACAAATATGACGGGGAAGTTAAAATGATTAGAAAGCATGCTTACTCCTTGACAACAATGAATGGGTCATCCAAGGACATGTCGACCGCCGGCGCGTCGACAATGTAAATATTTGAGGATCCGATGTTTGTTGAAGGATGATTCCCACAAAAACACTCTCACAAACTGTGACCTCTTCCCTCGTCACTCTCACACTCACTCTCATGGAATAATTAACTACACACCTCTTCCCCTAGTTTTCCCTCAACTTGTTCATTTTGGAGAAAGTAAATTGACTTTCTCTCTCGCAGTTTTGGGATATCCTCGTTAGTTAAATTATGTTGTTTTGGAATTATGGAATTAAATTAGTTGCGGGACTGAGATGTGTTAGGATTAGACGGTGGAGTGGAGAGAGAGGAAGAGAAAACTGACGAGTGTTTCGTGCAGACACGGGGAAAGGAGTGAAAGTCCCAAAAGAAACACAAAATCCACCCGCCAACCTTTTCTTCCCTTTCTCGGCCTCACTCTCACAAGGGCCAACTTTCACCAGTAACACAATTCTCCCAACGCTCGCTACACCTTAAATCAGTCTTAATCTTACTTCGAAACCGGCCCATGAATCATTGTGATTTTAAGTTATTTTCAATAATTTAAATAAATCCATTTTACACATCATATTATTAAATGCGGACAGAAATGGTTATTCACCACAACCTTTTAGAATTGCGGCTCAGCTTTTCATTTGACCCGGGAAAGGTATCACTAGAACTTAAGCGTCCTTAATTTTATGAACACCCTTCTGCTACTTTGAAACGAAATTAGAAGCCAGAAATACATATGCTACCATGTTGATAATTTTTTTAAGAAGACTTGCAATCGCCAAATTGGCTACAAATTATTCCGCAGTGTATCAGTCACAACCAGAGTTGCCTTAAAATATTTAACTACAATTAGAATATCTCCAGCGAAGACGAATCGCAAGTTAGCCTTCACTTTCTTTAGTTGATTAAACTTACATTATTCAGCGAGCTACGAATTTGGGACTATTGCCACCAGTTATAACATAAACTCATATTCATGCGAGGGATACCCAAAATAACTAACAATAACCCCGTGTGTTAGCTAATCCGACTTTTACATGAGAGTACTTTCCCTTGTGAGCGTAGTGGCCCACCTACACTCCGACTCCGAAATATTCGGCTTTCTCTCTTGAGGGAAAGCAATCACATGGCCAAAAAAAAGTTGGGAAGATTTCCCCTTCCTAGAAGCTTAACTTAGCATTGGCTTAAGAACTCACTCAGTCACTCGAGAAGAGTTCTCTTTATGTAACAGCAAATCATAAAACATTGATCAGAAGAAGAGTCCAGGAATCATCCGTGATCTAATCATTCAAGACAACCATGACTCGACTCATATATAATCCATATATAATCTCTACACGGGACACGCTCTACGACCACGCACAGACTCTCATTCCACTGATTTGCCCTATATTTAAATTAAATCAGGATCACTCATATCGGAAAGACGTCAGCAAAGACAAAATAAAAAATTTCACAATGTCAAATATCCAAATTATTTAACTGCAATTTTAATTACTAGTAGTAAGAAACGTATATACGATAACGACTGAGTGTGTTGTTTCTTATACGGTGGGTTTGGGTCGTAAACAAATATTATCTTTTTAAATTCTTTGTTTACAAGGCTTCGACAAAAAACACTAAGCATGTTGTACTTACGCGGCAGTGATTCTTGCAAGCATAAGCAAGACTATTTTAAGAATAATAAATTCCAATATAATTGCTTATTATTGAATTAGAGTACTGTTAGTATCAAGGTTTGTTTATTTTCATATCTTGACTGTTCGGAAATTTAGACACACAAAGTAAGAAGTTAAGTCCCGAAAGACAGAAAGTAGTGTAGATATTTCCTACTTAAGTTCTCTGAGAAAACGAACGTAATACTAAGAATAGTATTCTAGGGTTAATTGGCAACTTGAAATGAACAAGAAGTAGAAACAATGAGTAAAGATGAAAAGAGCTGAAAGAAAAATATAATCTCTCTTGTATTCATCCCTTATTGTTTAGTGTAAACTCCATGCATAAATTAATGATGTTGAGAGAAGGAAAAGTTAGAAACAAAACATGGGAAATATCAAATGTTCGTGTGTAATGGGAATTCTAAAAACTTTTAATTGACAACAGAACAACTGACTTTTTGTTGTAGCAAAGTTTAGGACTGAAACTTACTGATGAGACTAGATGGTTTTAGAAATACTTGTACTCTAATTTACCTTATTTCATGGATCCTTTCGAGGAAAATGGGAAATGTTTAGTAATCCAATTTTCTGCGGCTAACTAACTTTTTCAAGATCGATCCAACATATCCAATTACTGCCAGCTCATGTGTGGTTACACACATAATTTAGTTTAGTCATCCAATTATAATTATTTATAGAAAATGTAATATGACAAGATGTTCAGTAAAGCATAACATCGTTTGTGGTGTTATGTATATGTAGGAAAGCGTTCACGGAAGAACGGCTTTCTTCAAAACTGTCTGACGTAACGACAAGGAGAAACTGTAAAAGCTAACGAGGAAACCGCTTTCCATGAAACTCAAAATTCAAGATTGGTCATCCCAAGAGTCCTGGACACGACTTATTATGGTTTACCAGTAGCAGTGAGATAATTTAATGTTTTATTTCCCCATCTCCAGCTGTAAGTTAGAATTTGCGAGTTCGTTTCAGCAAAATAGGTTCATAAGGCCTCGCTTGAAATAATATTTGTGGCAGTAAAGAAGAATTTTATCAGCCAACAAAAAGGTCACTTGATTCGAAAACTTGATTTAGTATTTTTAGCTTCAGCATTTACAAGAAATGTAGTTTCCTTGTTAGACGTCCTAGTATGTCTCACGCCTCACTCCCCTCACGGTTTTACCCGGGTGAATCATAAATTCAACCCTCAAATTGAATTAACCATGAGGACTTTTACTTTAAACATTACTGAGAAAAAACTAGCATTTATTTCCAAATACAAGTGACTGACTTCTTATATTTTATGTACCACACTGCCATGTCACTTCTGTCACATTTTAAAATGTCTTACAGTCTGTTCGTATTCTGGCTGAGTTTCTAGATCCCCAGGCCTAGATCATATGGATTTGCATATTTGATTTTTGCAATATTACTTATACATTATGCGTGCGTGGCATTTGTAAAGCTGACTAAGGTTATTCCATCTCAAACCTCAAATATGGAACGCTTTCTCCGTCTTCCACCCCGTAATTGGCAAAGTACTTTAGAAGATTAGGTTTCAATTATAAACCTGAATCAAAAGAAATTGTATGTACTCTCTGACTTAATTCACATTTCAAGAAATGAAATATGGTTTATATTAACATAATGTCCTTCAAACTCTATGAAAGCGTATTTTACAAACAATGGCACCGACAAGCATGAGTAGGACAGACAGAAACAGAAAAGAAAATCCGTATGGCGTGGAACAATCCAATTTGGCATGAAACTGCACATGGGCCATGTAAAAAGACATTATGTATGCAAAAGAAAACCGGAGAGTCCCACAGCGGGTTCAATGTAGTGCAATTTTTTTTCGGTGCGAAAACAAAAATCTAAATTTGCACCTCCCAGTGCGTGGTTGTAGTTCCCGCAGTGGAAATTCACGGTATAACCTCGATTCTTAGGACCAACTCAGCACTCAGACATAAGGGGAAAACATTTATGGTATTTCTTACACAACCTAACAAGGAACGATCTTCGCATGTAGAATTCAAAAGAACAATCGAACTATAATCTAATCGCTGACGGTGACTCATTTGAAGCTTTATGGAGAATAGAAACCAATATGAAGATTTTTAGAATTTGAGGCACTAAATAGATATTTCAATATTTTCACCCTGCATTTCAATCGTCATTACACTGTAAGTTGTACTTAAAATATTAACGTATTCCCGAAATGAAAACAAAAATTCTAAACGAAACTCCCCTCCATTGTAAAATAATAATAGACACCGCTTGCAGCGTCACTAAATTAAAATGGGTGTATATTTTAAATATCTCGGATCGGCTAGTGCTGGTAATTCGGAGTTGACACCCGAAAACTGTCCCTGGTTAGATTTGGACAAAGGCTTTGAGTGGTTTATTTTGAGAAGGGGAAAGTCGCGTCGGATCGTGATGCATGCATGCATTAAAGGGAAAAGAGAGAGTGAAAGGCTAAGAAAAAATTGTAAAAGGAAAGTGACGTTCATGGCGCATGCGAATCTCTAAATTTCCACAGTACTTTGAGTTTTCGCTAGCGCATTTCGTCGGACTGGATAGGGAAATGAGAAGAATCTAGGAGTAGTTTAGAAGAGTTGAGTGTAAAACTCGTACATATAAAATATATGGGGCTATTATTGCTCAATTTTACTTCCCTTACTTTCATTCTCCTTAGCCAGTCCAATGTACTTCTCCACTAAAAACTTTCTCGCACGGAACGTAGGATTCTAATAGGGTGACTGCATGCCGACTCATAAAATTACGACATAGCATTCCCCCATTACTGTTGTCCTTCTATGTTCCACTCTACCAAGGGTTGACGGGAAATAATAGTTGTCTGGGACAAATTGACAATTGACAATATTACGTTGGGTTGGGTCTGGGTCATGTATTTAATCCGACCCAGCCATGCACTGATCAATTCTGTAGAACTTCTCAGGAGGATTTGTACTGATCAATTTTTTATCCAAGTGCTAGTAACATGATAGAGGTCTGCCAACAGATAGTTGAGAAATATACTGAGAACTTTGACCATGCCTTATGGCGAATGTTAAATAAAAACAACCTATTCTATTAATAACCATAATCAGATGAAATATGATTTAATTTGATTCGTAGTTTTTATGAAAGATGTAAGACAGCATTTTTTTCCGGAATGAATACATAGAAACTACGAATTAATAAAATTTGGCATACAAGAAAACTTGCATCCACAAAGGATTCACTCGTCATTGAAGTCGCATTACTCATGCAGGAGAAGTGTCACATTAAATGTGAATATGAGATTTATGAATGAACAAATGACAGGATATGAATCAGCAAGAATAGCAATTGTTGGTAGCATTAAAGTTTGTTGTGCAAGGAAATAATTAAATGAGAACATGAATCTGCTTATTAAATATAAACGATCCAATCGGTGCGATGGTGATAAGCTACTTGGAAATAGAAGTGAAGGGATATGGAATCTTATTGATTGAATGTGTGGGAAGAAACTCGACTCGTAAATTTCTGGAATGAATGACTGAAGCCCGAAAATTACAAAAGCTGCTCATGACATAATTGGAGATAATAAGAAATAAAAGGCAGCACGCAATTTACGTCTGACTCAGCACTCTAATTTCGAACAGAAGTTTGATAAGCCATAAGCTTTTATCGCATGCACGACAAAAAAGGTTGCTAAAGCTGCAATAACGATACGATTATCTAAATAATTTAATGGGCAATTTCTGCAAGACTGCTATCTGCTGTCGGCATATTTTTGTATCACCGGAGTGCCATGAAGCTTGACATAGAAATTCAAGTAAACTTTACTTCGATACCCATTTATATACGTAATCACATACCACTCTGACAATTTCTGATGTTCAAATCTTTACTCGTGCGACTTTTTTAGTTTTCTTTGAAGTAATATTTTTGGAATAGTAATTGCAAGGAATAGAGGTAATCCAAACTAACCTGCAGTGGACAGTGGACTAGAATCATGTGGACAATGGAGAGAATACAATTTTAAAGATAGCTAAATGAAATAAATTCTTCAAAAAGTACTCAAGTCTACTCTAAACTCTGAAGTGATGCTCTGTCTCATTGCATAATGGATTCGGTATAATAAACGAAGGGTTCCGAAGACTCATGCCAAGCCAAGTTTTGACGATAATTTCACGTAATTATAATTATGCAAATGCACCTAATTATTTATTTTGGTTTGGAATTTTAATATAGGCTCAACATTCGCGACAGTGCCGAGACAAAAAATCACCACGTGTTAGTTTCCATAACCAGTTCTTGCTAACCGGGCCCGTTATTAAGTGGATCGCAGCGTAGTGATGTCCGTATTACCATTTTGATCGTCAGAACTCTAGCTGCAGCAATAATTCTTCTCTGTTCTATTTAATAGCAATTGCATTGGAAGTTTCATGAAGTCATAAAATACATCTAAGTCACTCTCCACTAAGGATTGACGGACATGATTCGCGGCAAAAAATAATAGAACAACGACACGCGACAACAATATAGTATTGTTGTGAGCGATGACTCAAAAGCGTGCCTTGAATCGCTTTGTACGTAGTTCTCACTGCTAGCGCTTGTGCTACGAAAAACAAACTCATCTTTTATACACAACTTCCGCCACAGAAATCCTCTGTCCTTATAGGGTTGAATGAAATGAACAACCATATGCAAGAAGACTATAAACTTTCCAGAATAAACTGGAGTGTGAAAAAATTCTTAAAATATAGATTTATAGCACCCCTAGCCGGTTTCCGACAAAGACGGTTGTTGCGAAGCTGAAGGACCATAAAAACAGACTTATGTTTCCAAGAAACCGCAGGATCAGTTTCGGTGGCCTTGTCTCAAAAAGTTTGGAAAACATTGGTGTTTACAAAACCGCAAGATCATTTATGGTATCGATCATTGTATTTAGATCTCAACGAACTCAAAAGAATTAGTTTCCTATTCTGAAAAAGGATAATTAGTTTTATCGTTCTCTTTTCAGAATATCATGACCATTAAAATGACATTGTCTACAGCTTCGAAAACAAACGGGTGCAGGTAGAACCGTGATTTGTGTCAATCCTAATTGATTTAGAACCACACGGATATATTTCTGTCCCTTTCTGAATAACTGTACAAGATTCTTGTGTTAGAAAACCACAACTCAATTTTGTGTCCTTATCTAAAGAGGTATTTAAAACGCCTTGTTCTAAAAATGTCCGTTACCAGCTGCTCTGACGGAAGCAATTCTTTGGTTTTCACACTTGCTTGTGAACAACTTATGACTTACGAGGGGAGAACTCGGATGTAACTGCACGATCTGTAAAATAATAAATTGTGAGATGATAATATTCATATTCTTGTGTATTTGCATATGTTTTAGCCGATAATTAAGCAAATATTTTAGTGCAAAGCATTCATTTATTGACCAAATTATACGCAAATATGCATACACGCGAGTTTCTTCATCTTCTAATTCATTATTTTAGATTAGCCAATAGATTAGTTCAGATTTTGATCAAAGTACATGCAATTTCCAATGATAAAATTTTGAAAACAAAGACGTACCCAAGGAACCTTACACCCTGCACTATAGGGTATGACATTAGTCACCCTAACAAGTTGTTATTTATTAGGTGTTCGTCATGAAAATGAGAAATAGGTCTCTCTGATGAGCACCAACTTGTTTACAAAATGACTTAAATGGTTAAGAATTTCCAATTCAATCCCTGCACTTCATATCTGTTTGCCACGGGGTTGCCCGTCGGAAATTCATTCCATGAGAAAGTGGAATGTTTGAAAATTACTTCGACTACTGGCATACCTGTAGGGGAGATGTTCGATTTACGTTGAGCATACCATTGGACAATTAAAATATACGGCCTGTCATTTTTTTGTGTCGGCAAAAGCGGCAATGGGAGGGAAACATTTCGGTTACATATGATGTTTGCAAGCAACCGGTATATGTTTTTGTAACCAAATCGACGAGTTACATCCGGAGTACTTCCCTGGTTGATATTCGACGACCATCTAAAAGCCGTATCTTTAGTACAGTTTTAGTTCAGGACACGTTTTTACCAGTTTCCTCAGAAAAAGAACCCTCTTGGGGGAAGGTTTGACATAAAATTCAACAATAATTTGACACCACATAGTAAATTTATTTTTATTACTCAACACTTGTCGTTCTTACACAGAAACCTCTTTTTATGTAAAACTCCCAAACGTTCAGGATTAATCATTTCAAGTGTACTGGACACCGCCTTATACGTCGTAATGTATTAAAATATGCTGGTTTAGTTTCAATGTATCAAAAAATTATTGGAGTTCAGCCAAAATTCTTTCAAATCGGTATTTTTTTAGTACAGACCATTTGATGTGACAGGTTTTTGAGTCGAGACGTGGAAGGTGAATTCCTTGTAAGTAAAAGAGACCTGATGGAAGAACGGCTGTTATTTCGAGTAATGACACGTATATGTAGGTGTTTTTTGTGGTTAAGTATTTCAACTTCTGTGCATATGCCATAAACTAATGAAAATGTGCCAGGACTATTGAGTATTTAATTTCATGCACCATTACTCTTTGTTTACTTTACATTGAAAAAGCTGGGATGTCCTTTTGTAGATCCCCTCCGAAAATATGTCACAAACGTAAACAATTTCAGAGACAATTTTTTCACGAAAAATAAGCGCAAATCAATTTCTTTATTGTCCGTGCAAACGTGCAGTATGTTTATGCTACAGAATTTTTCTACTCGGCATATTTTATTTTGGCATGGCTCGTAAAGATTTTCCAAAGTGGACCATAATTGTAATTAATTATGGTATGTTTGCTTTGTTGATTTACGCAGTTCAGATTACGAACGATGGTGAGACAAAATACAGGATCGAATTTTGAAAAATGAGGCATATGTCTAGACGAATATGATATTCAAATGTTTGAATGGATGGGGTCGACACAAAGGTCGTGAGACATATCATAAATGTTTTCCACATCATTATACTCCTAATCGCCTGACGCCGTGAATTGTCATGTTTGAGTACTCATGCAAATGTTCTGGAAACTTCGAAACTCCATAGAATAAAGTGCGTTGAAATCTCACGCAGAAACTTTCTAAGAGACTTTGAGTATGTATCCTTAAGTTTCAAAAACTTAATGCAAAGTAATGAGTCAGCCAAAGAGTAGTTACGGTTATTAAAATGTGGTAAACATGTTATGAATTATTGTCACTTGAATAAATTTACAATCAGCCCGTATTGTTATATTACATTTCAGTTTCAGCACAAAGTAGTGACTTATTACTCCTGCCAAGTCTTAAATATTTACAATCACACATTTGACTTTTTGATATTTGACCGTTTCTAGGTGATGTCAGTTCTTAATCACCAAAATGCAGTTTCTCGTACTTCAATTCTCCATACTACACAAAACACTGCATTTCACTAAATGACATTTATAGCTATTTGATTCTCAAAAACCTTGCATACACATGTATTGTAGATTCGTTCATTACTTTTAATATTTAATACGTTCTGACCTAAAGAAGAATGTCAGCAGCGGTGCAAATATGTGCATTTGAATCAAGAAGTAAACCTAAAGGAACATGTTGGTGAAAAACATTATTTCAGTCTCTTCATCAGCCAACATTTCGGAGAAAAGCCCGAAAATCTTCGGAAGTGTGCCAGTTTTGTTTCAATCGTTGTCGATGTCATTAGGTTCGAAAAAACGTAACACTGCTACTATAAGAATCGAAAAATATGTCGATGGCTTCCATTTTGGAAAACTACACCGGTTTGTTTTCTCAGCATCACTGGTTGCATATCTAGTAAGAGCAGATAGCATAAACAAATTGAATACTGTTTATGAAAAGAGCACTAGCGCAAACACTGCTGAATACGTTTTTACATGTTGTACTTGTACTGGCACAGAGCCAGTCATGTCAGTACTCACTTCTTACGTTCAAAGTCTGAAGAATAATACATTTTAATGCCGTGATTCAAATTCAAATTCAATCTTAAGCAAATTAAAGGAAATTATTCATCATAGCTATTTTTTCGTTCTCCTGAAAATGCTCCAAAGACAATCCGGGCGAGCGTGCAAGGATGAATCAATTTTCTTGCTAAGCCGAATGTATTGTTTTTCTACCTGACTTCGTCCTCCTGATTAAAATATACCCTACATTACGAGTTGTAATTAAGCGCACAATATCTTGAATCTACTCAGACTTGTACTGGAACCTTTAATAAAAACAAGGAATAGATTTACGCGAAATTTCTGTACTCCCTGCAAATCTAATGCATTGACAGGTAGTCCAAATCCTTACGTCCAGAAAGACCTCTTACTTTACATACTGTAGATTCACCAGGTAAATCAGATAAGGTTTTATAGTTTCAATACAATTTAATTTTAAGTTAAACTAATCCCACGTTCAGTGGTATTTCGATCGCGAACCCCGGTCTGCATCCGGGTTCACATTGCATTGCATTGGTGCTCGGAGAAAGTTGATTAGATTAATACTTGTTTGAAATCATTAACCTCAGGAACCATAGAATTACGGACCATTTTATTCAATTATTTGTATTGCTGTTTGTCGCATCCACTCATTAAATTACATCAACTGACTGAACTTCAACTAATTTAGACAACTCCAGAAATATCTTGTCTGCTTTACGCTGTAACCACGCACCGAATTCACGATTCTCCAGCGCTTCCTCCACCAAAATATCCACACAAGAGATACATAATACATACATACAGTAAATATTCCAATTTACAAGTACATAATGATTTAACCGAATTCGCATTTATTCTTACATTTTCATCTGCATGCCCAAGTCAGTAGCTATAATTCTCCGTTCAAATAAACAAAGTCGTAAACCTAAAGACGCAAACCCCAGCGTCTGCTGTTTGGTTTTTGTTTCGAGAGATGATATCATTTCCTCTGACTCATCCTCTCGAACCATTCGGTTGTACTCCGCACTTCTCAAACTCTTAACTAATTCTTAAACCCTTACAAGTAATATACTAATGCACTGTTGGGGGTTACGATACCAAGTGCAGACATGGTTTGTATCGATGATTTATAAGACTTGTCTTTTTCTACTATGTGATGTGTGAGTGATCTTTCCTAGGCTACACAGGAATTACTTATTCTTCGGGAAATACGCCAAGGGTTTGACGGTGCCTTACGATCATTGTCTGTTAATTCAGGGTTTTAAGGAATTTCATGAACGTATTCATATTTTAAGAAATAATGATTACAGCCTTGACTGTAAATCCAAGTAGAAAACAAAGTCAGTGTTTAGGCGGGTTTCATTTTGTATTGTTTTCAGACTGTCAAGAGATGGTGTAAATTTTATTGCGTTATATGACTTGTAAAACTTTGTCACATAATATACTTTTAGACTTTTACTTCCAACGAGAAGTCGAAAGATATCGCAGATATCGTGTCAAATATCTACTTTTTACTCTCTACACGTACGTAAAGTACTTGACACAAAACACGCACTCTGGATTGAAAATTGTTCTAAGAAAAGGAAGTTAGCGTTGTTGAACCCCCTGAAAGTGCGAGCTCAGGGCTCTGGACTTTTTCGTGATAAGCAGAGCCGAAATAATGATTAACTTTTCCTAAAACCAGCAGCACGAAGTTGGTCCTGTCGTTTCTAACAAACAGTTAAAGTTGAAACGAAATGATCCGGAAGCAAGAAGAGATATGTGTTTTGATATGCGCAAGTTGAAGAACAAATACACATAATGTTTAAATGTAACTAAGCTTGAGCTAACAGGGTTCCTTTTAATTTCAGTTCTAACTATTCTATATGTTCCACACAAGGATCGTTCACGCACACATAAGAAGTTCAATTTGACTACACAACCTTATCAGTAGTAAAAAAATAGCAATTATCGTAATCCACAAATCCCATTTGTAAGGCTACATAGAACCGATGTTAATGCTTTGAAAATTTTGATTTTTGTACGCGGGGCATTCTTGCTAATTTTTATTAAGGGGTGTACAACTTTTTCATAAAGTTGATTTTGATCATTTTCGGTTTTCGGTGCTCTTCTTGACAAATTGCTTTATCAGTGAGATTCAAAACTATCATCAGAAGACAGCCATTCTGATTCTGACAACTTATGCAAACCGTATCAGTTAAATTTAGACGGAAACCGTCAACAATTCCTCAATACGTCAAATAATGGAACTCGTAATTCGTAATATTTTAGTACGTGATGGCTAAAAGATTTCCTGTCCACATTAACCACACACGCGCTTAATATTTCTGAACAAAATAAAGTGTGGTATTCTGACATTATCACAGGAGTTCAACATAAGCATACAATAGTCTGTGAGACTTGGAATTTAATTCTCATCAAAAATAAATGTGTTACTGCCTATTGTACAGATTGTGGAGCGGATTTACTCAACATCAGATATTTTGAACTTGTGTCTCCGAAGGACATTATTTATGACATAAAGGACCGGCTGGCACACACACACGCATACATTCTGCTTACTCCACTGGTTTAGAAAATTAAGTAACCCTTTGGAAGCAAAAACTTATCAATGGGTAGGAAAGGTTATCTAATAATTATAACTTTGAATGGTTGAATATTTTTGTTGATGATAAGGTTGAATATTGAATGAAGTTCTGGCAAGGCAAGACAAGAATGTATCAACTTGTTTTGATTTTCATCCGTTTGTGGTTATTGTATTCCCTTAAACATTTTCTCATTTTTGAGTGAAACTAGTCAACCTTTTTGCGGCAATACAATATCCCGAATTGGGTCTCAGTCAGTCTCAGCATTCTTGACCCATTTTAACCCTATTTATGAACAAGAACTGTAATTCCACAATTCGGACCCAAGTCTCTAAGAAGTAAAAGGGCATGTAATTATATACATTTATCACTATTGATTAATTCCAGAAAGATGACATTGTTTGCAATTTAATTCATTTGAATTAAGGAATGTAAGTTTTCCAGGTACTTTTTTTTGGCATGCATGTCAATTTTAAATTGATAGTGGGAGGACACTACACGCATTTAATACACCGAGCGGATTATGTAAATAAGGCTATCGGAAATAAGTTGCATACTCATTTAAACCAAGAACATTCAGTTCATGCAAGACAGGTTTCTACGAATATCTTGAATACCACGCTTCGAATATGACCGAACTTCGTTGAATGGCTGAATCTCAATTTGTTGTGTGGGAATTTAATTGTTCAAATGGTAAAATAAAATAAAAAGACTGACATAAAAAGACAAACACTACGGAACGGTGTGGTAACTGGAATCTCCCGAACTGAACTTACATCCACTGCGAATGCATACATGTTTAAATTCCGCTAGTGTACAAGAAGAGCCAGTCATAATATTGGTGAAAATGTTGATTTTAAACTTTCAGGATTAGGTAGTCAAATCCGGATGTCCATGTCCAGCACGAGAACGGAAGTTTCGTTGGCATTTGGCATATACTTTTTATCTAATTCTCTGTGATTTTTGATTCGTGTGGACGGGCATCCAGGGTAGTAATTTTTCAATTCAAGAGATTCTAATGAAACCGTTATATCAGTGACTAGTAAACTTGAAATGGACCATTAAATATATATAACTACATTTTATAGACGAATATGCACGAATAATGTCACCCAAGACCGATTTGAGTTTTGCTTTAAAGTTTTACAAAGGGCAAAAATATATGATTATAAGTAAAACATTCGTACAATAAATGCGTACGCTGTTCTCAAGTATTTAAAAGGCTTAACTTTTGCTTTCAGGCGAATTTCTCTTCCTTCCTTGAATATAAAATATTATTATGGATTGAACGTATTCGTTGGATTTGTAAGTAAATGAAAGCGAGAGAGGATATCCGTACTATTTAAAATCCAAACAAGTTTTATAAGTGCTTCGACAGCAAAATGTAACACACTTCATATTATATTTGTTGTTAGTGGTTTGATTAGACGAGGTCACGCACTCACGCTCGCCATCTGTTCTAAAATTCTTATCCATTCTAAGATTTATACGTTCATTGCATTCCACATGACTTAAAAAAAACAAATCATCTCTTCTCTGGATTCAGAGTAACATGTAATCTGTAATGCTAATTTTTTTAAAAAACTGAATGTATTTGTATTTTAATTGAAAGAAATAATTATTGAGACTTCGGTTTCGCTGCAGTACTTTGAGTTACAGTTTCGTAAAACATAATACTATCTAGTGTTTAAGCAAATATTAAATTGTATTCCGTGTCCATTGGGCATCCTTTGTATGAAAGACGGTGATTGAATAAATTCGTTTTTTTTTTTTTTTTTTTTACGAATCAGGCAGGCAATTTTTTGCTTGTGATTAAACTAAATAGACAAATTAACTGAAGGATCATACATGAACATCAAAAATGCATCTCTTGTGTGGGTAACGCAATCACACGTTTTGTTTGTATCTCAAGGGTCACTTGCCTCCCAATAACTAGCAGGTCACTTTACCACCATAGTCTCAGGAAATTACGCTGAGGTCGTCAAGGGCATATGACTAATCGTCGGCGTCATGCCATTTCGATTTAAGGCTCAGAAGTATGTAAATGCAAGGAACGTCTACATTTATTTCAAGGTGTCCATTTAAGAGTCTAATAAGATGATTGAAGCAGAGACGATAGAAAATCCATCGTTTCTTACTCTTATTACCATATATTACGGAAACCGAAAGGAATTGATGTCTTTCGATTTCGACTGTACTTTAAAGTAGAGTTGCACCGAATAGTCGGCCTAATATTTGGTCGATAACTGGATATTCTGTGTTTTTTTTTTTAAATTGCCGGCCGAATATACTGTACTATTCGGTATAAACAGGATATTGGGCTAATTTTTGGCCGAATACTGATATTCGTTACAGCGGAGGAATGGATGGAGACGCACTATGAGCCACCCTGTAGAGAAAATGAAGGGTGGTGCCTTTTTCTAGCCGTGCGCGGTAAG
>JAQGCA010001816.1:0-15815 GCA_034698945.1 Protaphorura quadriocellata
TAACTGTTAGTTACTACTACTGTTGTTACCATTTGAATCCCTGGCCAACCTAACGGACAATGCTCGAAACATTTTTTTGTACGACTTCTTCTTAGTTTACAACTATTTTATTATTAAAGAAAATTGATGTTCATTACCAGGTGGGCGCCCGCCTTTCATAATTAGCAGTCTCCGCAGGTAATAATAAGTATAAAAACCGGCAATTCCTAATAATATTTGCACCCAAAACATATTTTCGAATATTTTGGTTACGAAAGTTTCTATAAAATTATGGCACCTAAATCTTTCGCACTTTAATAAGAAGTCAAATGAAGAGCAAGACTGAATCTGATCGAACAGGCACTTACGAATTTAAATAAGAAATAAACCAAGACATCACAACATTTCTTAAGAAATATTTATAGGAAAAGATTACAGAATTCTTTGGAATTATTGTGCAGATTTAATAGCCGGGAAAATATTCGCATTGCACTTTGACACTAACAGCAATTGTTAATTCTAAATTTCTAGCGTATTAACACGCAACACGCGTCAGTGCATTAACAAACAAACATGATTAAAATGTGTTAAAATGAATGAATGCTGATAATGGAAGAAATTGACGTCCGACTCTTCTACTTTTCCAACGCACACATTTATGTTATGTACATCTTCCTGCATTCCACATTCTGAACTGAAACTAGTATATAAACAGAGTTGAAAACTTTACAGCTAAATATTTATTTAATACATTGAATAATAAATGAATCAATATTTCTTCTAAATAAATAAACACCGTCATTAACATTAAACCTGGATGATTTAATCCAAAAGTTAGGAACAATTAAAATAAACTCCTTCAATACATTTAAAATTAATTTTAAAATCCGGTGAAATATTATTCAGTACTAAAATCATGGCCAATTATATGTTTACTGGGAAACGTGTGCTTGTGACCGGTGCATCTGGAGGTGAGTCGTAGAATTAATGTGTGTAACTTTTAACGGACATTCAAAACTCTAATATTGGATTTAAATCAAGGTCTCGGCAAATCCATTTTGAAAAAGTTTTACGAAGTCGGAGCCATCGTATTTGCACTTGACAAAGACAAGGGCGCCTTGGACGAGCTCCTGGTAGACATGCCGGATTTGAAAATTCTCTGTATTGATTTGTTGGATCGACACGCGACGCGGACAGCGATTGAAAACATTGGACCTCTGGATCATTTGATCAACAATGCAGGAGTACCTGGAATGGGCTACCTCATTGACATAGAACCGGAGCAAATTGACTTGTAAGGATTAAATACAGCATAATCTTATGCTAGAGTGCCAGAAATTCTCGAAAGGATGGCCATCATTCCTTTTTGATAATTGAATAAACGTAACGAAATTCAATTTCCAGGGTTTTCGGAGTAAATTTCAAGGCAGTGCTGAACGTGAGTCAAGCCTTCGCGTTGGGGGTTTCCAAAAAGGAAAATCCAGAAGGTACCATCGTCAACGTGTCATCTAACGTTAGTGTTAAATACTAAATAAGTGCCCAGGAAATTCAAGACGCCCTTAGAATTTCACGGCTACTAAAATCCACAGATCAGATCAGTTAGCAAAATTCTCTGATCTGACTCATACCTCATTATATTTTGTGACGTTTTAACTTTCGTATGAATTCCTAGATTGATTGCGTGGCCATTGGTGGAGCCGGACTATACAGTTGTTCCAAAGCAGCCTTGACCCAACTCACAAAATGTTTGGCGCTGGAGTTGAATTCTTTTAACATTCGAGTGAATGCAGTTCGACCGGGACCCTTGGACACACCCATGCTGAGGAATGTTGACCCTAAGTACATGAAGGATGCTGAACGTCACATGAGCCGACCTATCATCAAGAGCCAAATCCAGACGTCAGATGTAGCAGAAGTCATTTTGTTTCTGTCCAGTCCACTAACGAGCATGATTACGGGAGAAACTGTGGCTGTGGATGGTGGTGCCTCTGCTAATTAATTAAGTTCTCATGTTTTGTAAAGTCAAGTGCATTCAGACATTGATAACCTGTTTGTCTGATTTTCTAGCTAGTTAAAAACATATCTGTTTTTTATATCTAAATACGCATTAAAAATCATTCTGTATAATCATTGACTGAATATGACCTGACTCACATATTCAAATCAAATTAAGTGTGCATTCATATACAAGGTGATTAGAAATTCCCGGCCAGTTCTGCACCTACAGCATTAGCCTAACACGGCTATATCAACTTTGATCACGATTCGCGCAATTAATAAATCCCAGAATTCCGTGCAAAATTCCGTGTATTTCGTTACTGCATGAAGAATATTTTGGATGAGTTAACAAGAACAGTCATCCTCACAAACCACTCACCCTGTGCAATGAAATTCTGCAGTTGGAATTCAATTATTTTTGAGTATGTCGTTGACAATTTATTTTATCTAATCTTCCTTTAATTGATAAATTAATTCAACAGGTACTGCTCAGCTGTAAGATTTTACTTCATCGTTGCAATCAGTTGAATTTGTGTCACACGTCAGTAGAGAATTTTAATTTTGATTCTATATTCCAACGTCTAGTAACACAAAATCACTAATATTTGTTCTCCAGAATTAGTCGCCTGTCTTCTGTACTGACGGATCAAAATGGCGTATAAATCCATGGGCAGAATTTATCCAAAGCTAAATCTAAATTTTGTGATTATTTCCCAATTAATTTTGATGTTAGCTTCCAGAACGTCCGGGGAAACACAGACTATCCGGACAAACTATCCAACTGTGAGAAGAGATGAAAGTGTGGTGGACGATTATCATGGAACGAAGGTAATCAAGATTATTTCTGGACCAGTTAGTCCGATTCACGAACATCTGATCTGATAATCCGATATTTCATCGATATCCTCATTTTTTATTAACATAATTTCGGTGTTTTTTGTATATACCGTGTCATTCATGTATGGTCATAGGTAGCTGACCCTTATCGTTGGCTTGAAGACTTGGATTCAATTGAAACGAAGACATTCGTGGAAGAACAAAAGGCTGTGACAAAAGAATACTTGGACAACATTTCAGTGCGTGAGTCTATACGTGAGAAACTGACCAAGTTGGTCAATTATCCAAAATATTCGGCCCCGATAAAGAAACATCACCGGTACTTTCACTTCCAGAATACTGGATTGCAGGACCATGAGTAAGAAAGAGCATTGAAAAATCAATGATTGTATACATCCTATCACACGGTGCTAAATGTGAGATATATGTACATATTCTACTAATTTAATTTGCACATCACTTTTTGACTAGTGTACTGATGGTCCAAGAAAGCCTGGAGTCCGAGTCCCGGGTATTAGTTGACCCAAACACGCTTTCAAATGATAGTTCAATATCATTGGCTTTCTATTACGCTTTTTCTGAGAATTCAGACATTTTTGTGTACTCTGTATCTCAAAGTGGCTCTGACTGGCTGACAGGACGTTTCAAAAATGTGACTTCCGGAGAAGATCTTTCCGATACTTTAGAATTCATCAAATGGCCAGATTTCTCATGGACGCATGATAACCTCGGAGTTTTCTATTCGGTAAGGAATATTAGCGGTCAAAGATGTGTATGGACTATATACAGGGTGTTCCATAACCACAAGGTTATGGACCATGAAAAATTTTGGTGTTAAATGAAGGCGGCATAAGCGGTTATGAACCACATTGTAATTGAACCACATTCTATTTCTAGCGATTTCCAGTCGGTGACGACGGTCTCCCGTTGTCAGAAAATCCTCAAATTTACTACCATCGTTTAGGGGAACAACAATCACAAGACGTATTTGTGACTGACAACCCACAATATCCACAATGGTTCCTGTACGTCTAATTATTCGTAATTTTATTAAAAAAATGGAATTGTCTAAATTTTAATTTTTGTGTAAACAGAATGGCAGAAGTGACGGACTGTGGGAAATATTTACTTTCAAAACCACAACCTGATTTCAAAGCCAACGCTGTTCTTATTGCATCTCTGGAAACATGGACTCCTGGAACAGAGCTCCAATTTAAACCATTATTTTCAGCAGATTTGAATGCCAGGTTTATAGTACGTTTTCGTCATTCGAATATTGTTCTATTTTGATACGGTGTGACTGCCCGTCCTAATACGAAGATTGTATTTTCAGTATGTTACAAACGAGGACAATCGTTTCGTGTTCTTGAGTGATCACAACGCACCGAACTTCCAACTCATTCTTGTGACGATTGATTTGACCTCACTCACTATGACTGAAACGACAATTCTCGTGCCAGAACATGAACAAAATATACTCAAATGGGTAGCAGCTGTCAATTTGTAAGTTCAAGTTCAAATTAGAGTATCGGTAGAAATAACTAACAAAAAATAAAATTATGCAAGTCCATTGCAGCATGATGGTATGGTTGGCCCATTCTGTCTCGCTGTGCTGGGGTTCGATTCCTCGGACTTGCACTCCCGGTGGTTGCTTTAAAGAGGTTTTTTCCACTGGTTTTTCCTACTACTAGACGGTACCTACGTTGTACGTCTCTAGGCCAAATGGGAAGCAACCCAAAAATACGCGATGATGTTTGATTCGGCCTCAGTGACTATGTCAATTAATGTGGGTGTATATTTTTTAAATAAAATTATGATGTTTGAAATGATTATCCATAGAGACAAATTGATTCTTTGTTACTTTGAGGACGTGAAACATAAGTTAGAAATTCGAAGGATGACTGACGGTTCACATTTGCAAGACATTCCACTCGAAGCAGGAATCATCGGTGACTATGACTACTTGAATATTCATAAACAAAATAATGAATTTTTCTTCAAGTTTGAGAATCTACTCACACCTGGACAAATTTATCGATGTTTCTACTCTACACAAAATGAGGAAGTTTTGCAGTGCGAGGTCTGTAATATTTTGAAATATCGCTGGCGGAATTGACAAACGTTTCTTTTTATTGAATTCGGTTATCAAATTGATTGGATGTTCCAGATTTTTCAAGAAGTAAAGCTGTCCGATGACACGGACTTGACGAATTTTGTAATGTATCAAGTTTTCTACACTAGCAAAGACGGAACAAGAATTCCAATGTACATAGCCCATAAGAAGGTTAGAATAATAATAAAATAACATAAAAAAATAAGTTGAATTTCAATGTAATTCACACATGAAATTTATTTTTACATAGAATATTGCAATGACTGGAAATTCTCCTACATTTTTATTTGGTTATGGTGGTTTCAATGCGGACCAACTTCCCACATTTTCACCCTTCTATCTCGCATTCATGGATTACTTTGACGGAGTTTTTGCAAGCCCTAACATTCGTGGTGGAGCGTATGTATTACGCAATTATTACAGGGTGTCCACGAAAAAGCGTGACATTTATTGTTTGACTATAAAAATTTATGTTACAGCCAGCTTATAATTATAATTTAATTCTAAGCCCTAATTTATCAGCGAAAACCGGAAGCCTTATTTAAAAAATATTTTTTTATAAACGCAAGCCGAACAGAGTTTCTTGTAATGCAATTTTTAATAAGTTGTTCTCCTCCCAAAATTTGGAATAATTAATAATTTTAATGTGACCTTAATATAATTTTTTGTAACTGCGCCTAAATATAATCAAACATGCTGCAATTTTTCGTGAACACCAGGTATAACACTAATTTTCACTTTAGTAAGTAGTTAAAGGATAATGCTAGGTGCCTAACTGAAAGTGAACTTTACTAGGCGGTAAAGAGAATTCGTTTGGACGTTAATTGTTAGTTTAAATCAATTAATAATTATATCCGCTATTTTATTTTTAAAGTATTTGAATTATATTTTGAAGAGAGTATGGAGAGAAGTGGCATGAGGGAGGAATGTTGTTAAATAAGCAAAATTCCTTTGATGACTTCCAAGGAGCTGCAGAGTATTTGATTGCCAACAAATATACAAATCCTCAAAACCTTGCCATTCATGGATCCTCAAACGGTGGTCTCTTAGTCGGTGCTTGTGTCAATCAACGCCCAGATTTATTCGGAATTGCATTGCCGGATGTGGGGTAATATCATATTAAACATTCGACGTATTACAAAGTCGGTTCCGACCGGCACTGAATTTAAGATATACATTTCCAACTAAATTTAATGTGCTGTATTTCCTTTGTTGAACTATACAGACTTCTGGACATGTTAAGATTCCATAAATTCACAATCGGTTACGCCTGGTGTTCCGAGTACGGATGTTCGGACAACGTGACTTACTTCCAGAATTTGTACAATTATTCTCCACTCCATAACATCAAATTGCCGATCGCAGGGACACAAGCGTATCCCGCCATTTTAGTGACGACAGCTGATCATGATGACCGAGTTGTCCCGAGTCATTCTTTCAAATACGTCTCTGAACTCCAATATCAAATTGGAATGGACGCACGACAGGTAGGTCAACTATACCTCCATAATACACTACATATTTATGCTATCCATAATTTGATTCGACAACATTTCTACTAGGTAAGCTCGTACTGTCCAAACAAACTTAGTGTCACCACTTTTGAAATAACGAACTCGATTTTTGTTTGGACAGTACGAGCTTACCTATCGAGATAGCGTTGTCAATTTATTTTGATTTTACTAATTTGTTACTGTAGAATCAACCATTCCTACTTCGTGTTGAAACGAACGCTGGACATAATGGAGATGACAAACCAACTTCAAAGAAGGTGAGAAATATTGAATTTGTCAATCAAAAATTTGAGCAATTAAAAATATTAAATTATTTCTAATTTAAAATCAATAAAATTAAAATATTTTCATTTCAGATCGCCGACTTCACAGATTCATTTGCATTTATTGCAGAGAAACTCAAGCGTGATGAAATTACAAGTGGAGCTAGCGTGATATTAAACTTTAGTTTTTCTTTGTTGACATTTAGTATTTTCGTATTAAATGTTCAGTAGATTTTCACTCTGATCTTGTCTAACTTTATAAGATTTGGTATTGTCGATTCAAATTTTATCATTATGGACAATTCCAAAAACAATTAGAATCATTACTGCATATGCGTGACGTGCATTAAGCTGGTTAATTAAATAAATTCTTGAAAACATTTTACGGTATTTGGACATTATCATATGGCTGGACAATTTTTATTCCTGAGATTTCTTAGCTGTCCTAAATATTGATTACTAAAATAGCACATTTAGTTAGACAATTACTAAGGTTTGACTTGAAAGTCTAATTGCTAATTTGTGCAAGACAGACTAATCTTATTTAATACCACCCGTACAATTTTATCCTGATATTATTTCTAAATATTTGTACTCAATACTACACAACGAATATAATACATTGTACACGTGGTTGGCAAGAATTCGGTGTCCCGAAAAGGTAATTATGAGATATACATTTTGTAGAGATTATAAGAAATCGAGAAAGAAACATAATTTGAGGTGCAGTTTTTGTGACCAACATCATAAATGTATATCTCACTGTTATGTGAAAACCCGAGGTTACATGGGATATTTGTGTGGTTGGGCACCAATTCCTTATGAACCACCTTGTAGAGTTGAAAAAATACTACATGTCTATGTTGAGATTCCTTGTTGTTTTGAGACGTTGACTTGGGAATTAAATAATAAATGGTGCTCAGCAATGGTGAACAAATCATAAATAAAAAAAACTTAATGACAAAGAGCAACTCAAATCAGGAGGCCCATACTCAGGGGTCAAGGATGCAATTTAAATAAGCCTGAAGTGTTCCAGGAACGTTTTGACGAGGAGAAGGAATGTAAGGAATGTTAATCCAGACACAAGTCCCTGACTTCTCGTGGCGCCATTGCAGAGATCTCCCCTAAAATTTGAAATTAATAATTTCCATTAGTACATTCCAGAATCAGACTACAAATTCTTGCCGATATTAAGGGTAACACCGGAAGACTACTTAAAAGTAGCCCATTTTCTACAAAATACGACATTATTTAACTTGTAACGACCATCCGGCCTGATACTCGGGTCATACGTTGTAAATTTTGCATATTTTGCGCAATATATGAAATGTCAACGATCCTTGAAAAAATCAATTTAGCGAATCCATGCTCTTATGAGAAAAAAACAAATTCCTTACTGGCAAAGACATGTAGTTTGTGATCCAAGAGTTCTGCAGGTTCCGTCTTGAATATCCGACAATCGTTTAGCGACACAACCTCGAGTCACGGACACCGTATCCCTGTCTAAATCAATGCAGAAAACGTGACTCATGAATGTGACTCACCAATGACAATATATGTTAAAATATTTTATTTTGTTCTTACTTTTAATGACCACTTTGGAACAGGATGCTCCGTCATTTCTGAAGATGATACTACAATCCGTTTTTAGCATTGTAATGCTCTCAGCCGCAGAAAATGTGTCCTCCGAACATTTAGAGTTCATTTGATTCGTACAACTCCAACATGTCAATCCTTCTGATGGGGATGGAATCACTGAAATAAAATTTAAAAAAAATTAACATCAACCTTACAAAAAAACTGAAGAATTTTCTGACTCCCAGTCCCTCATCCCTCTACTAGTAAACTTTGACATTCTCCTGTCAATACGTAAGCTAGGGCAAATTAGCCTACTCTACCCTATTAGTGGTACCTCGAGTCACCAAATTGAGGTCATCGGCATCATTGGGCTTCAATTCCAAACCAAAGAAATTGAAAGCACAAATCAGAGCATGTCGATTATTAATTCAACTATCATGCTGTCGATTTTAGTTCGATTTATCATTACGGTCATTTAGATCTAAGTTTGCCCCACACCGTTGGCTTCTCACTTTCGTTGGTTTCGCGTGACTATTCCATAGTTCTAATTTTCCGAAACAACTCAATTATTAATCGACCACTCTCGATTTAACTTGATACGCCATTTCATGTCCCCACGCAAAGTGACAAATGTTTCCTGGAATTTTCCCAATTTCTGGACTCATATTTTTCCCACACGCACTCTTTGTTTTCGGTTCGGATTTCTCATCTATTCTGTGGTCAACCACTTTCTAATTTGTGAGAAATTTGTGGGTGGGTATCTTTCAAACTACTTTGTTGTTCCAGGAATATAAGTACTAACACAAAATACAGGGTCCCAAATATTTTACAGTATCTTATCTAGACAAAAGTTAAATCCCGGTAGAGCCGGTTTAGGACTCACGAAATAACCATAATACACAAATATATTTGCGACCATGTAAAAACAGATATTGACACGGCGTATCCGACCCGACGCAGCAGTCAGAGGAGAAAGTGTATCATGAGAAGTCCTCATTAAAAATGTATATTGTTTTTCCGTTCAAAGCACGCAGACTAAACTTACGGGTGGGAAATAAAAGACAAAAGTCCAATTTGATTGTATACTTGGAAAGAAAAAAGAACAAAGTTACATAGGAACTGAATTGACGTGCGTGACAGTCGGAAACAAAAATCCTGAGTAGTAGGCATAGTTTGATGGGAACAAAGTGAAATTGATGATGATTAAAGAATCGGAAATGCTGAGTAACCAAGGGCACCTTCCTTGTAATATTCCTCAGAAATAAAGGAAGTTATTGACATTGGTGTAGTTCACTATTAACTTAATTCAATTGTCACTCATTGTACTCCATGCTCTAGATTTACCATGTATCCTCATGTTATCCACAAATTGTCACCTATTCGCCCAGCTTTATTGGTTAATGGGTTGGAGGAGGGAGGAAGGATGTCCTTCCTCAATTTACAAAATTAAAAAAAATATCCCTTATTTATGTCTTAGATGCTAGTGGGTGAGCCAACTGGAGTACGAAATCTAATTAGGTAAGGTTCCCGTGAATCCCAATTACTGTGTGTATTTGCTAATAACATTTTTAACGGTTTCTTTTTAAAAAGGCATTCGCCAATATTGAACTACCATTCTGTCGCGGAATCTCAGGTATCCCCAATAGGTTCAGCTGCTAGCACAGACTTTTTTTGCTACATAAAATATGTATAAATAACCCCCAGACTGAAAGACCGATTTCCTACTGCGGAATTAGATCTTCCTTATTCAAACACGTTCAATACTCATCTGTCGTATAATATATCAAATCCAACACAATTTACATTTTCACCGTGTACTTTAGGTTAGAACATTTAAAACTTAAAAATCTATTCCTTCCTTTTGTTATATTGGTTATTAGGTTTGTTTGTCGATTTGATTAACATTTGAATAAAAGATTGTCTAATTATCATAGAATTTACATTGTTTGAATAAATCGGCCTAATTCCAGATTCCCTGTCCTTGTCTTGGAGGTGCTCTTGAAAATCTACAAAATTCCTCAATATTACGCTTATGGGACAATCGGCTTACAAAAAATCCTAATAAAGTGCGGGTGCCACTTTATTAGGATCTTTCGTTTTGAACATATTCATGTAAAAAATATTTCTTCGTTCATTTTGAAATGCTTGTATTCTTCGAATTTCGACAAAAAGTGCGTAGCTTTTTAAAAAAATGAAGTTTCAGTACATGGAATTGCAAAAATCGCTATACATTTTTTGCATTATGATTTGCACTGGCGTATCTTGTAACACTTCAACACATACGAAATATATAAATACAGACATGGAATTTGATTAATTTGCTCACCAATAAAGAAGAACCCAAGGATGGTAACCACACCCAAAATAGGAGACTTCATTCTTGGATAATAATTTTATCAAGAAGAAAACTTTTGAATGAGTGTTTGTACTGAAAATACAAAAAGTACAAAATGTCAGTTGGTTCGTGTACGGATGGAGTGGGAATGAGACTAAATATGTTGACTGACAAGACATTTACGGGATAGAAATGCTACGTAGTGAGCAGTGTTTTCTTGTCCATGGAGTCACCCCTCTCCAATACAATATGACCACTGCAAAAAATATTATTCACAAAAAAAAAATGGAAAGGGTTGGGATGGTACATTGGTAGTGGTTACAAGGTAACAACTTCTCACGTAAAACTTACTCAAATATTCTGAGCCCCAAATTATTTGACAACTTCCATACTAGGTAAGCTCATACTGCCCAATAAAGTCGAGTCCAATACAACGTCATTTGAGCCTAAGAAATGGGAGAATTTAACATGACACTTATAGGAGAATGCAAGGAAATAATACATGAGTGTCATCCCAACGGTCCGCTTATTGATAACAGTTGATTGTAAAAAGTTGTTCCAAATAAAAATGATAGTATTTAATTTGGTAATTACAATTACATTGAACGATTTAGGGTGCTCTCAATTTTACATGTGAAGGATGTTCCTTGTAAATTTACACCTGTTTGTTCGTGTTAGTTGATTGAATTGAACCATTTGCAGTCGTATCCTACTCAATTCACTACCTGGTGCGTCGCATGACTTTCTATCACCCCTTTATATTTTTTTATACTGCGTAAAACAATTTGTTCCAGAAATTTCCCCTGGGCTAAAGTCTAAAATTAGAATTACATATCTTAAATTGTAAATCTCAAAATGTGTATCTCAATACATATCTCATGCAAAATGTATATCTCTTATATATGTGCTCCTTTTCCGCGTAAATGTTGAATCATTTTCATTCTAATTGGCCTAGGAAATGTATCCTTATTCCAGCATAGGTTTTGTATTTTGTTGACCATGTCTGTCCGAGGGATGGGAACCCTCCACCTGTAGAAACGATGTGAAGTAGTAGGGTTGGCCGTGGTCCTATACGATTGATTAATTGCCAAATTAAATTTTGAAAAGGGGGTACGTTACCTACAGGGGGGTTCGAGTACGTTGTAAGAAAATAAGTGACGAAAAATACGAGATTAGGCAAATCTTTCCACTTCGGTCCAATGACTAACCTCTGAAAGTCAACCCAGGAAAATCAAATGGGCAAAAAATAGCAAAGTCGGCCGTCGGGTTACTTGCACTTTTCATATTCTTGACAAAGGAACCTCCTCAGGTGTCACTTAAATTCAAACACCCATTACAGTATTCACAAGTTGGTTGGTTGGGGACTTTCTCTCACGTAGACATGGACGATAAGCTATCATTTTACTCCGAATGTGTAGTATCTGAATTCTGATATCCCACAAATCAGTATGAATAACAAGTCCAGAGTATAATCCGCGATGTGTTTTAAAAGTATGACGTATAAGAATTTGACACGACCAGTGTTTCCACTACTGTTAAGCCATAATATGACTAATGGATTGTTAGAACGGGAGATTACTTCGTTTTTCTTCCCTAACTCATATATTATGTACAGGAACACGTGCGAGAAATCACGTCACAGATTTTTACCCAGTATACTTACCAGTGAATTCAAACATACAATTATTTTTAGGATTTCTATCCAACGCAGGACATGAACCATGTGCCAAAAGGTTTGGCTCATACAGTGCGGTTCATAGTAAAAACTTCCCTATTCCATTCGTGGCAAAACTTTGGGATTTTTCATATGGTATGCATGCATAAGGTGGATTCCAATGAGTTTGTCTCATTTATTCTTTATATATTTGGCTGCATTCACTGTAGACGAATTTTAACCCTAGAGGGATAGGATAGACCGTTGGGTCTGGGTTTGTTGTAGAATATGGACTACTTGTTGTAAATAAGGGTTAATAGTTCAATTATATCCACAGACATGGTCGAATGATTACTTTAGAGAGGTTCTTCTCAACTGAAATTGTTCGATGTCCATGTACATTTATCGCACTCAACAGTTTTGAAAAATTGGACACACACGATGGCTTGCAGAATGTATATATCACTTTTACGAGTTATACGTCGAAAGTGGATGAACCACCCTGTACTACTTCCATTTTCTATTCTACAAATAAATTAATTCTGAAGAGTGCGAATTGTGAACTACATTGGATGGGTGTTGAGACTCAGAGAGCTTTGAACTATTAACACCGGAACACATTTATTATTTATGTTTCTTTGCAGTCGAATTGGCTAGTGCTGTGAACTGTCATTCAGAATATTTATGATGATGAAGGCAGAGATGAGATTCACCAGGATGTCCTTACTTGTCCATATATTTTGCGAGTAATGGACATGTAAACTTAAATTCAAATTTAACAGCCTTTGTAATTCAGGATACACACACATTCTTAATAATTTAGAACAAAAGCGCCGCCAGATTGTTTAATGTGCCTTGCTTTTATTGTCCTTCAACACTGTTTACCATTTACCCAGCAATATAAATACAAACATTAATTGACATTCTTTTGATGTATGTTCAAACACAGCAGCGCATTTTCTCGAGAGGGGTGGGTTGCTTCACATTTGGTCTAAGGTCAGCAGGTACCCCTGGTAGTAGAGAAAAAATAGTAGGAAAAATCTTCGTCTGCGTTTTTTTAAATGGTTATAATATGAATGGACTAATCTTAATAACAGTAAAACTCGTCTAAGGACAACTTCACTGTAAGGTTCGTCTTGGAAATTGACCGCGATGGTCGCCGGAACAACCTATTCGGAAGGGAGGGAGCGGCAGGTATCGCGGTCCATATCCCAAACGTACCTACAGTAGCTGAGGTCAATAAATCCGAAAAAATATTATGAAACGCTGTCCTAAAATTTTATCAAGAATCCAAATGTGCATGATGTTTTAAGGTCAAATAAATAAATTTGAATTGGTCAAAAATCCCATAATATACGTCTATCGTTTCATTATACTAAATTGGCCCAGTATACTGGTTAAGCTAGCGCCCTTACCATTTAGCTCTGTTGAGATTTCAATACCCTTGGTGTACATTGCACGAAACTAAGGATGTATTCGGTATTGATGAACCGAATATATATGGCTCCGAATCCATTCTTAATTTCTAACAGGTTTGCCAATAGGAATTCTGTTTCAGGGTTAGTCGGTCAATATTCGAATGGATAAGATCTCTGACATGGAATTTCCATGGACGAATTTAGAGCCACGTATTGGGTCGGCCGAATAGTTCGGTGACCGAAAAGTAACTGTAATGGATCAGTCAGTTCATCCCTAATTCATAAATTATTTCGGGTATGAATTTTATGATCCAATTAGAATTTTAGTGTTACTGGTGCGAAGATTATTATTTGGCCAGTCGCTGTCAAATTGTGTGCTCGATCTCGTATTGTCATGAAATTCTTTTCTCATTTGCCAGGCGATTAAGCATTTTTAAACGGCTACGACCTTAAGGTGCTGTGACTTTACGCATATTTCACGTAGCTAGTGCCGAATTTATCATTTCATGACACTATGACACGTGTAAGAATTGCGTTGAACAAAAATCAAATTCTGCTACTCAAAATAGGTCGACTTCGATTGAATTATATAATTCTGAATTAATTCTATTGTTAGTAGAAATAAAGGAAATGAGTATTTTTAATTCACCTCACACAAAATCTCATTCTGTCTAAAGTAAGATCCGTGGCAAGAATATAATACACTAGGCCATCGACCCTTCCATAGTGCCATAGTCCTGATATCCACCAATTCAATTGTTTGGTTTCTGTATAAAACTCTGACAAATTGAATTGAGATATCTTAGTTCCTACAGCAAATTCCCTGCGTCAACTCTTTACAAAATTATAAGCTCAATATCCAGAAACCAAAATTGTATGACAATTCTTCTCTGAAAAAATGGCAAATGACCGAGCTGCATGGTGTGGTGCGGTGATACTTCTGATTCTGGCCGTATACATCTCGGACTCCGATTGTGATGAGGTAAGTATTTAGGCCAAATAGAATACTAACATTTTTTCAAAATTTCAAATTGTTTGAGAATGACAAACCCGGGATCATTAATTAATTGCTTGATTTGTTAGATGGTCCCAGTGGTAACAGTTATGGAGACTGAGCTCTCGACTGGCGTTTGGTATTCCATAGATTTGAGGAGCAAAGGACGGTTGAGTTATTCAGATGCAAAAGATGTGGAGAACAAGTACAATCACCTAGTGATTGACCGGAGTGATCTTGACCTTTGTAATGCCAATCCTAGGATGCAGTGGATGTTTGTCTCATCTGAAAAGAAGGGTCGGTATGTGATTCGCAATCGTAAATCCCCAAATGCTGCAATTGGATGGGCTGGGAAGAGTCCGAGTGGGAAATGGGTCGCCGCAGATTTGGGTCATGCCAAAGACCCTGTTTACCAAGAGGGAGGAGAATATCGTGATGACGTACTATGGAGAGTGGAAAAGGCCGCTTCTGGTTACTACAATATTTATAATAACGGGTAATTGAATGGTTAGGTCAGACTTATTGTATATATATAGAGAAATTGTATAAAATAATAGCCAAAAGATAGCATCTGCGGATTTTTTGAAAAAAATGTCAAAATACCGTTCAAAAATATTTTTCATGCTGATTTTTAACTAACAGCTCGGCAGCGCTAATACGTGCGTCCGAAAAGCTTCGTGCTGCTTCCAAACTCGGAAAAGTGCATTTGATTCAACCCATGATATAATATTTGAACTGTCACTTGGGACCTCTCAAATTTGGTTGACCAATTTATCGTGATCGGCAAACAAAAATACTTTATTTCTGCACGAAAATATTTTTGAAACCCCGTGGCCACTCAGGGGATGATAATGAAGTAAGACAAAAAGATGTCCTCGTTAGTAGGTCGGGTCTCGGGTGCATTCCTTGTAAGATTTTACTCTGCTCATTACTATAACTTTTGAAATTTTATCCTGTATAAGAGGAAAACAATTTGGACGTGGATGCTCCAAAATTTGGAAAATTAAGTAGAATTGACAAAATCCATGTTAGTTGCAAATATGAATTAGACATTGCAGAATTTGTCTGATTGAGAATATTGCCTACAACATGTCGATGCATAGTGTTTATCATACGCTGAAGCTTTTCCGGC
>JAQGCA010001817.1:0-15814 GCA_034698945.1 Protaphorura quadriocellata
TTAATTTACACATGACATTTCTTTTAGGTGAACTCGTTCGTCATGTCAGATACCGCCACACCCATGAAAAACCACATCATTGCACTGAGTGTGACTATTCTAGTGTAGAGCTAAGCAAACTAAGTAAGCACAATTGAAACAAATTCAATTTTGAGACGTTCAAATTAAGTACGTGATTATTGATTATGATTAATAATGTTATTTTACTTTGCTCAAATAGAACGACACATGAGGTGTCACACCGGAGAAAGACCTTACCAGGTAAGGAATGATAAAACCACAGTAAAGAGTATAAACATCAAATTCGATGCATCGGATATCGGATTGCGCTGTAATATCGCCTTATGACGTATCCTCTTGGTTAGCCAACAAATTAATACACAGGGCTTGCCGTAACAGGTACGAGGTACCCTGTTCCGATTAGCCAGCATGCCAGCAAAGAAATAAACAGGGTTACCCATACGTCATACGTAGTTCAATTACCCCTACCCGATCAGATGGTCCGACTCTCCTAAAATTGGCCATAACAGAATAATTCGATATCTTGTCTGATCCTGATGTTAAACACTCACAATTTAAAGAATGAATTTTTTATGGCATACCTATATTTAATTATTTGTCGTTTCCAGTGTCCTCATTGTACTTACGCGAGTCCGGACACATTCAAATTGAAGAGGCATTTACGAATACATACCGGGGAGAAGCCGTATGAGTGTGACATTTGTCAGGCACGGTTCACACAATCAAATAGTCTAAAGGCTCACCGATTAATTCACACAGGAAATAAACCAATTTTTAAGTGTGAACTTTGCCCTGCCACTTGTGGAAGAAAAACTGATCTCAGGATTCATGTTCAAAAACTTCATACTTCAGAGCGACCCCTCAAATGTAAACGATGCGGGAAATCCTTTCCTGATCGATATACTTTCAAGGTTAGTTCTACTATTGTGTATTTTTAATTACAGTGAAACCTGATCTTGCGACGACCTGGTGGAGACTATGACGAGTTGAGCTTATCGTCAAATTCTACGATATGGTTGTGTGCTCGGGTTGGACAGGCTTTATTGTACCATGTACACGATTGGATCTTTAGTTTTAACCTTTGCTTGACAATCAATTTTTTTTAGCTTCATTGCAAGACTCATGACGGCGAGAAATGTTTCAAGTGCGATTTGTGCCCATATGCTTCCTCTTCACAACGACATCTGGAGTCTCACATGTTGGTTCATACGGATCAGAAACCTTACCAGTGCGAACTTTGTGACCAGGTATACATTTAATTTTATTAAATCTGTAACCTGAATTTTAATTTTCGCCTCACTTTTTCCTCTAGTCTTTCCGACAGAAGCAGTTACTCAGGCGTCATCAAAATTTATATCATAATCCTAACTATGTGCCCCCTCAACCAAGAGATAAACAACACGAGTGTGCGGAATGCGGTCGATCATTTCGACATAAAGGCAACCTCATTCGTCATATGGCAATTCATGACCCTGAGTCTTCAGCTCATGAACGAGCAATGGCTCTTAAAGTCGGTCGACAGAAGCGTATTCAGGTAAATCACCAAATTTTTATGTTGGGGGTTAGATCCCGTCGGTAGTCCATAAATGATGTCACTCCTTTAAACAGATTTTTTCTCCACTAGTTTGTCATACTCTAATGGTGGGGTTAACTTTCCCATGTAAAACTATTTTTACATTCTAGTAAAACTAGACTTATTCTTTTAAGGAAATTTTCTGCAAGTTTGAGCTAGCCTTGGAAATAGACAGCCGATTGTAATATGTGGGACGGGAAAGGGGAAACGTTACTTTGTTAGGTTACGGGGTTTCGATCCCTCTTGCAGAGAAGGCACGACTTGGATCACTACTTTTAAGAGTTTCTTTTATCTGAAGAATTTCTTACAACTAAACTAGGATGCCCTTCCGAAAGGCAAATAGAAAATGAAATCCCATTATATGTATTACCCACAATATTAGGATATTTGTCGGCCTTCCGACGGCAAATGCCAATTAAGGCTATACTATTTTTTATTTTAGATGAAAGTTCATGTAGTAACATTTAGATTTTATTTTAAAGATTATTGATGGTCAACAAGTCGAAGTCATTGATGATGATGATGAAGAGGATGAAGAGACTCAAGTCATCGCCGTGGAAGGAGAGGATGGACAACAGTATGTCGTGCTAGAGGTCATTCAACTCCAGGTACGAATTTTGTGAAAAGGACTGTCAGTCAGGTCAAGTCAACTTGAGTATTAATATTGACCTCACGATTATTTTGCAGGACGGTGATGGGACAGAGCAAACTGTAGCAGTCGTTGGAGATGAGTCTGAATTATCACATGAACATATTCTTCACGGTGACGCGGATATGTCTAATATTAATGACATGGGTATGCTGCAAGAGGGTGGAGATGATGGTAATTTATAACTCTAAGTTTGGAGGGTTCGATCTCTCTGGGAGACATGGTTTAAAGTATTTCGCCACTAGTTGGGTATATTTACTATGGTCAATAGAAAGCTGGTCCACTCTATTAAAAATACACAATGATGTGTGAAAAAGCCCGTATAATATACTTTACAGGCTAACGTCAACAAATAAATTTTTCATATCTTCAAATATATCATTCAATATTTTGTTATTAGATTCTGACTTTACGGCACGCCTGAGAGAAGAAAAGGCAAAACCTATTATTAAGCAAGAAGTAATTGTTTCTGAAAGCGATGTCAAAAACTGCTTCGGATTTGACGTAAGTGCATGTGACCAATATTTTAAAAAATTATCTCGACTTTGACTAATATAATTCTAACTAATTTTTTTTGTAAACAGGACTCGGATGAGGAAGAAGACACAGAATGTATGGAATATTTCAATCCAATGTCTTGAAAAATATGGGATGATCCTGACCCTGGCATTTTGTCTTTTTATTATTATTATTTTCTACTTGAAACGATTTACAATATAACTGTAAATATTAAAACTGTATTGAGTAATTTTTACTTTAATGATTAGGGAAGTTTATCCTTAATAGTATAGCAGGTTGAGTGGAAGTTATATTCAGAAAATGATAAACTGTTTAGTTTTTTTTGAAACTAATGGAACCTTTGAACATTGATTGATGTTTACTAGTGAAATTTTTTAGTTCATTAATTCCTTGTAAGTACCACCATTTTGTTTAAGATTTGTTCATAGTATTGCATTTTATTAAATTTAGTCGGTTAGATTATATATAACCTTATACAGCACCAAAACTGTTTTGTATATTAAAGTCGGAATATTTTCTTGTCACTTGGTAATAGCATTTCAGGTTTATTGTTATGGTTTTTTCTACGAACATGTCCTAGGGAAAAAGAAACGATTTGTAAATGATTCTGAATAACTGAATTAAATGATATTATGAGTAATTTGGTGATTTGATTTCTATCTTTTGAGCATCACCACGTTGATTTTGTACTTATGGAATGTTTTGATTAAATATTTAGAGATTTGGAGAACCTGTAGTCTCAATAATTTTGATAGGTCATATTATACAATATTTTGCCTTATTATCATGAGAAAAATGAGAAATGAAACAAGGACAATAGTTTCTTTAATTCATCAAATTGATGTATCTCGGGAGTATTAATTTTTAGCTTTTTCGACAAATTCCAGCCAGATCAGAGGCTTAGCTTGTTAGATACGTACATAAAAAAAAAAAAAAAAACTCAACCAGTTTATACTCTCAACACCAATCAATCCTGTTTAAGTACTAGAGCCGGTCGTTCTAGCCTGAATTGGTTTAAAATAATAGATATAAATATACTTTTTTTGGTTAGTCTTTCCAGAATGAACTATTGTAAACCAAAGCCCCATAAAATCGTTTCGACATCACTTCATCCTCCTGAGTCGAAAATTTGAAATGAAAAATGCTAATCTAGTGAACAACAAGTTGCAAGTTACAGCGTCCTCGGCTTAAGTTTATTTTTACTGATTTATTTTTATTTTCAGACGCCGTAAGTTATTTTTCAAATCATACAGATTCGATTGTTGTTGGATAGCGGTACAGACAGCCTCTTAATTTTACTAGTATACTTCTCTACGGTCTACGGTAATGGTTCGATCCCTCGGGTAGACCTTCTACTTTGAAGATTTACTTCATTAGAGTATTCTTCTCTTCTTACTGCCATAGGAAGATTTACTCCACTCTCCACTAGAGTATTCTTGTCTACGCCTATGGAGAGCGACCAAATCTCTACAAAAAAAATGTGCAATGCAATTCGCCTGAGTGGCGACTGTCAAACAATGGTTAATTTTGTACTCGAAAATTACCAGTTTGAACGGTAAGGGCCCAAAGTCGGTAAGGTTTCGTCAAATCCAAACTGGAACTTAAAGGATTAATTTCCCATCCACGCTGTTTCTGTCCAAAAATAAATACTGCGACTGAGAACACGGGACTTTTAGCGCTTCATTCAATCTTATTTCTTGGTAATATTTATTTACGAGACACGAATATAATTTATTACAAAAAACTGAAAAATCTGAAAATATTGACATACGACATCAAGTTAATAGTTTTCAATCGACCAAAGTATCAGCTCTAGGGTATGTATGTTTTTTTTAACAATAATTATAATTAGGTTTCATCTTTTCTAAAAAATCTTTTCTAATTTTAATTTTAATTTTCTAAAAATAATATTTGTGTGTCGTCCGTTTTTTAGAATTTTATAAGTATATTTTTGAGACCTCTATTTTTTTGGATTAGGGAACCCCAAAAGGCACCATACCTAACAAAACTACATTCACTCAATTTTAACTCGGTTTATCAATAATTTCAATTTCAATATCAGAAATCGGAAATTAATTAATAAATACATTTAATAACATGCATAATCTTCAGAATATCACAAATATACTTTTGTGAAGATTTTATTTTAAATAGTAATTAAATCGATATGGATATTCTCATATTGCACAATTTAGTTTAGTCAAGTGCACAACGGTCACGGTGAATTTTTGTATTTTGTATTATATTTCGACAGAAATTTCTAAAATATAAAATACTTTTTTGATTGTAGCATCTGACATTTTTTAAGATTCACGAAGACAAAAGTCTTGTCTTGAAATATTTTTTATCAGATTTTCATTTTCTATTGGTATGATCTTAAATTTTGCTGGTATAGGCAAAACATATTTTACTGTTAATAGAATGTAAATATTTATTGTATATTATATGTATATATGTAATCACACTTAAAAAAAAATTTAATAGTACACCTACACCTAATTCCCCAACTGCTAGATAATTCTGACATCACTGGAGAAAATAAATTCATAACAGAAACTCGCATTATCAATAACTGAAGGCCTACAGTTAGTACTTTCTTCCATGCAAGCACTCAACTGATCAATTTCTATCCTCGATTTGTATATGAAACGAAATAATATTCAGTAGTCAGTAATTCTTTGAATTAATTGTAGACGATGAGCGATGTCCGTGGACAATTTAAAAGAAGGCGAGAGGATGAGGATGTCAGAGGCGAATGTTCAAAAAGATCTCGAAGTGACAGTCTTGACCTAGAAAAAGGATTGGGCACTATTGTCGCTAAGCATTACAATGAGTTAGAAGAAAAAGGATTGGCAGCCAGATCAGAGTCTCATATCATCTACATGAGGAATTTTAATAATTGGATCAAGAGCATGCTCATTAGTAAGTGACACTTGACCCTGTCTGTTTGGAAGGACCTTACTATTTGAGATTCGAGCAATGATTGTTGGGCCCAAGCTGCGTACTTACTAACAAAGCCTTGCGTTGTGCTATTCCCACTGCCACACATCATCCGGTATAGTTTGTAGTCAGTCAAATAATGTTGGGAAGAGATTAAAGATACTCAGTGGGATAACTTGGAGTTTATTATGATGATGTAAGTTAGCCTTGCTTTGTTTTATTTTAAATTAGAAACATTGTTTTCGACCGGACGACATAAATAATTAAATTTCCTTTTCATTTTCGCACTCACGGTAGGTTTTGTAAGAAAACTGTGGTAAAATTTAAAAGCCACGTACTTTGGGCCCAAAGATAAAGTCTTTTAATGAATTTGACATTCGTGTACTTATAACATAACATTGAACATGATAGATGATGCACTTGAGCGTTTGCCGAGCAAATATGATTTGACTATTCTGGACATGTGCTGCGGTAAAGGTGGGGATATTTTGAAATGGTTGAAAACGAATGCTGCCCGTCACATTGTATTTGCGGATATTGCTGAAACGTCTGTTGAACAATGCAAGGAGCGATATGACCGAATGGTCAGTGGACAAGGAAATAATCGTTTTGGTGGTCATGGTCGGAATGAGAAGCCACTCTTTTCAGCAGAATTTATAACTGCTGACTGCACAAAGGTTAGTTTTACAGGATTTAACCATTACTGTAAAAATACACATTTTGAAAATCAGAAATTATTTGATTTGATTTTTTTTTAGGAAAGACTGAGGGAGAAATACTCTGACCCAAACTTTTTATTTGATCTCGTCAGTGTCCAATTTTCATTCCATTATAGCTTTGAAAGTTTTGACCAAGCGAAAATGATGGTTAAAAATATTTCTGAGAATCTGAAACCTGGTGGGATATTTATTGGAACAACACCCAATGCCTGCAGGATTGTGTAATTTTGATGTTTACTGAATCAAATCCAGTTTATTATCTTTGGGATACTTAAAATATAAAAATATTTTAATATAGTCGACTTGTTCGTGATGCTGGTGGAAAGGAATTTGGAAATCAAATTTTCCGCATTCAATTTGACTGTGATGAGCCGTATCCACTTTTCGGTGCTAAGTATTATTTTCAATTGGAAGATTTGGTCAATTGTCCAGAGTTTTTGGTCCATTTTGGAACATTAGAAAAGTAAGCAGGGACAGAGTGTTCTTTAAACTATTAAAATTATGTTATGTATTCGTACAATCTAATATTAATAATTTTTTTTTTATCTTTTATCTAGACTGGCCAAGCATTTTGGACTTCAATTGATCTTCAAGCATGCATTTGACGAATATTTTGATCTGAAATTGAATTGTGGGAAATTCTTGTTGGAGAGAATGGGTGCATTGGAGGTAATTGTAATTGTGTTTTTTTTGTCCGAATAGTGTTACACCTAATGGAAATTCATTCGGTTATTAGATTGAACTGTTTGGGCTATGGAGCATTATGACATTAATAAAGAATTCTCTGACTTTGACTGTAATTAAACTGATGTACAATGTGTATAGTATTAGTATAATAATGACAATAATGCAGATGCCGCTGGAAGTGCTATGTTTACAATTATGTCCGATAAGTAATCTGAATCTTCTCGAAGAACTTTGAATCGGATAAACGACACTAGATGTTTAAACCTCTTTCTAGCGTACCACGGATATTACCGTGTTCTTCTTACCTGTGTGCTGTGATGAAACTTCCAAGATATACGGGATCCATGTCATAGTCGCCTCCACCAAATTGTTTTTACCTTTTACTATAAGTTCGTTTATTTTTCTTAGACTTACCCACCGTTTGATGGAAGGAAATCTGCTGCTGAAATTCAAACGGACTATTCTCATGCGGAAAAATTTTACACTGAGAATCAAGGGAAAAAATTCGGAACATTGTCAAAGTCTGAATGGGAAGCCGTGAATCTTTACATCGTGTTTGCTTTCCAGAAAATAGCCACATAATTTGTTACATTTTACATACTACCTTTATGTTTTGAACAAAGTTGACAGAAAGTATATGGTAATTAATAAAAATTATCTAAAGAGTTAATGAGGAATTGACAACGCGTTTTTATCATTTTGATGAGTTCCATAAACTACAAACTAACTCATTACTTCGATAAGAAATCTAACGTACTGGCATTGGAGAATAGGGTTAAGCTGATTCAATCGGCTAATTATTTTTCTCAGAATCGACGTTGGAATGAATGGAAAATGTGGAGGTAATTAGCAATACTTGATACGAGCACGCAACAATAGATTAATTGTGTCATCAAGTTGGTCAATGTCCAATTCCACAAATGACCGCTAATTACAGAGAAGGGGCACTATATAAAGAAATGAATATTCTACAAAATTATACATCAAACAGTGGAAGGAAATAATTCGTTTCCTTCACAGCTTCCAAGATGAAGGTCTTTTATAGTTTGGTAAGTTCTCATAAAACTCAACTAATTAAAAATTACTCAAAATGTTTAGAATTTTTGTATAATTTCAATTCTATTCAATTTTGTCCCATCAGGTTGTCTTTGCGAGCTTCGCAGTACTTTCACTGGCTCTTCCACCCGTGGGTTCAGGTAAAACATTTCCGATTTTTAATAACTTTACTAAGTTGTGTAAGATTGAATATATTCTCGATGAATTTTGTAATATTTCTATCCCGTCTTTCTGCTTTTCCAGCAATTTTCTTCAAAGCATTGTCTGGAATTCCTTATAACGTACCTTCATCCAACGAAATCTGAAATCCATGAAATTCCTTCTGTCCCTTATTGAAATTTTGGTTACAATTCGTTCTCCATATCTCTCGTATTTATTTTGAGTACCCTTAATACAAATTTTTCTTCATCTCATGCATGACATTTCTTTTAGCAGCTGAAAATGATAAAGTTAATGCGACGAAACCGTTGGCGAACGGTACCTTGCCTGTACCTGTCCCTCAGCCTATGGATGTTGTACTGATTCCCGTCCCTGGACCACGTGTTGCACGACAATATAGAGGAGGTGGTCGTGGAGGTGGGGGTGGTAGTGGTGGTGGTGGTGGCTGGGGAGGTGGCTCAGGTGGTGGTGGTGGATGGGGAGGTGGTGGTGGATGGGGAGGAGGCTCAGGAGGTGGTCGTGGAGGTGGAGGTGGCTGGGGAGGTGGCGGTGGATGGGGAGGTGGCGGTGGTGGTGGTCGTGGAGGTGGAGGTGGATGGGGAGGTGGCGGTGGATGGGGAGGTGGCGGTGGTGGTGGTCGTGGAGGTGGTGGTGGATGGGGAGGTGGCGGTGGATGGGGAGGTGGAGGTGGCTCAGGTGGTGGTGGTGGCTGGGGAGGTGGCTCAGGAGGTGGTTATGGCCAAGGAAGGAGAGGTTAAGAATTTCCACATCTTGTCATTGCTCAGAACGAAAACGGACAGTATCACCGACACTGATTATAAGTTCCCAATTTACTTATATCTTCTAATTAAAACTGCACTTTAGAAATCTATATTTTTTTTTCTTTGTTAACGTCCGCGTCTGTATCCTTCGCCCGTGTAAAAATAAAGCTAGAACTGTAGTCGCCATTTCCCAGTCAACTATTAAGCTTTGCGCTCTGCGAATCAAATGTATGTTGATGAGTGGTCACCCAAAGTTTAACTTAGTTAAGGAATTGTAATGATTGTGTAATTCTATTCCCAGAATTTACAAAATGTTCATAACTCTAAGATATTTTATGAATTATTTTTATACAGGCTTCTTCGAAATTTTAAATTCTTTGTTAGTCAGTCATAAAATGTAATCTTTATTCATCAGGACGAATTGGTTTTGGTAATAAATATAATAGATCTTGCAATTTACTTATGTTTTGGTCATAAAAAATGCCTTAGCTAGGCGTTTACTTGGGTCTTCTGCTCAACAGAACCAACTAGAATTTGTGCTTATTTTTTTTTACTGCAAGTGCTGCATTCAGTCTACAGCATCATCGTTTAATATTCAATTTGCATTCTCATTCTACCAAAGAATTAAAGAACTCTCATATGTATACGCAAAATCACCCCAGGTATTCCCAAATTGTACCCTTGGGTGGGTAAAACTAGGCTTTTGCTCACAAGGGAAATACCTCAGGTGTCCCCACGTGTCTCAAATTGCCTCATTCGTCAATCTGAACAAAATATTTAACTTTTTTCTTGCTGGTAGTGATTTCACTGGTTCTCCTTAATTCTGAACATACATTTGCGTGTACGTTGAGCTGGACAGACTGTTGGAATGATTATTGTTTGTCTTACATTCCATACCTATTTGATAGAATTTTCACAATCAAGTTTAAGTTGAGCTGGTGTGATAAGTTACCACCGCCGCCAAGCTCTGTAATTCCGTTCTTTTAATTAGCAGACAGTGCAGGTGATGATGTTTACGGTTTCTTTAAGCTGAAAAAGTCTAAGGATTTTAATCTTGACACCTGAGAAGTTTTCCTTGTCGATCAAACCCAAAAAGATTTCTAATGTCTATTAAAACGAGAATAAAAAAATTAACCCCGATGATACTTGGAAAAAAAAAGACACATGCAAGGTCAGGCACTCCACAGGCCACCCGTTCGTAATCCGTGATATGGTCATTTTACTACCTATTTTTAATTAATGAAAACCCACATTTTGCGGAATAAGCCATATATGATTAAGTAATTCCAATTTATTTGAAATCGCAGAACAAGCAAGTTAAGCATGAGCTTTTCCAGATTCTCTAATGTTTGTGTGTTGCATGAATGCATGATGAGATGACCATAGCTGAGCTCACGTATTTATGTTGACCTGCCAGCTTTACTTTTTACAGTAAAGAAAAAACTCGTCATGAACAAGATTACTGTTTCAGTTTCGCGATCTGTTTTAATTTGCACGTTTAAGTCCTGTTCACTGCTCAAGCCTAGGCTTAACGCAATGAATTAGTAGGAGACATTACGTGTCAGATATGTCTTAAATTTTTAAAAGAAAAAAATTACGATGAGGAACAGGTATGAAGTATTAGTACAATACATAGCGGGATCAGTAACCTCAAACTAACGAATTAAAGTTAGGATAAATGATCACAAACAAAAAACCAGCCGGAGCCGGAGATACAACAAAATATAGGTGCGTACCGTAGCTTGATTCTGGCCCGTTTTTGAAATTTAATTAATTTGAAGACTAACGGAATGGAAGAAAATAGATTAACCTTCAATGGATATACTTTCGTTGCCCTATGCAATTGGAAATGTCGAAAATATTGCACAAAATAATAATAAAAATTACACAAATGTGAATAATTATCGCTTGGCGTTCGTTAAGGAGCAATTACGGTATTCTGGCCACAGTGGCCTAAAAATTGTCTGCCTTTAAGAATAACTGTTGAATAACTCGTTTTCACACCAGACGAAGACAAATCTGGACACATAATGCATATAAATTGAAGATACGCTTATTAAAATGTACTAGGCCAGTGCTATATTCACTTGCAGTTACGACTCTGACAAAATGTAATCCCAATGGCCAAGTTTTTACAGAGATTGAGATTCTGAGAGTGTTATAAATGATTAAGTCCTCCTCCAAACTCCTTTGTTCCAATGCAGATGTGACGCTAACCACTCCGCCTCTAATTTCTTTGGATTCGACCAAAATTAAAGATTCAAAATCTTAGCCACCTCCTTCATAAAATCAAAAAAAGTAGTCTGATATAAAAAGAACTGGTTGAACCGAATCAGGTTCATTTTCTGATTTGAACCGGCGCGGTGATATATAAGACTGTATTCTGTATAGTTTGTGTTTTTATCAACTCTGTGAATAACATGAACTACTACCTGGTAAGCAAAAAAAACTAGTTCGAAAAACATTTATTTATCAATCAATAGTTCCACTGGAACTTGTTCCAAATTTGCATATAAATTGCTGAACAAATTAATGCGGAAACGTCACCGTGGGCTGAAAACGTTAAGTCTGGATTCCATGTCGCAGACGAGCTACGAAAGACGGCATAGTAACTCTTGTAATTTAGCTAGACTCTAGTTCCTGGGAAACTTGGAATTGAGCTGCAGTAGAGGTCATTCAGCAAGCAGTTGTCACGTCGCCAGTTTATAGCGGAATACTTGTTATAACATTTAAGCAAGGATTTCATACGGCAGACGATCTGTTCTAATGGTTGGAATTCGAGCTGATTTGTAGGTCAATCCCAGTGAAGTTAAGGAAAAGTATGCGGAAGCCATGCTATATAAAAGCTATATATAAAATATTATAGGATTTGCTGATTTGTAAGCGATGATTCTAAATGACACGCAATTTTCTATAAACTGCCCGGCAACAGTTTATATCCAGAGATCAGATGCTATTGAGGTCAAAAACGTTTTTAACGCCGGCATATATACTTGAGGAAAATATGCAAATCTACTATACAGAATAGCTCCTAACATTGAAGAAGTCTGTAAGTGGTGACTCTATATACGGCAGCCATTCTTGACCTAGTTTCATGCACTAGTTTATACCGGGAAATTATCTGTTACAGAGGTCAATGACCTATATTCAAAGCGCAAAGGCTTGCGGAGGTTCTCTGCGTATGGAATCGCCGCTTCAAGAAAAATGAAAGAAAAGCCTAGCTTACATAGGCGAAATTTGGAACAACGTCTTTTTGACAAAATATCCAGAGTGTTTCTTTAAATCTTTTTTTTTTAATTAACAGGTAGCAGGAGTAGTGGTCGGAGTATTAGCCTTAGTTTCAGCAGATGATGAAATCAGACCCAGTAATTCCAGACAGCCGCGGCTATGGCTTGGCGGCGGGGGCTGGGGTTGGGGCAAACAACGACCAACAGTGATAATTTCGTACCCACAATCCAAGGGTTGGGGTTGGGAGGGTGCCGGTTATGGTCACACTTATGGCGGAGGTGGTGGAGGTGGCGGATTTGGCGGTGGTCATGGCGGAGGTCATGGTGGTGGAGGCCACGGATTCGGTGGACATGGCGGTGGTGGTCATGGAGGTGGATTCGGCGGCGGCGGATTCGGCGGTGGTGGCGGAGGCGGCGCTGGAGGTAATAACAGCTAATCTTTATAACGAAGTCGAGACTGTTCGGCATAAGGAAAGTTCGAAATACTGGTATTTCCTGAGATAATCCCCGACCATAAACCATTGTTTGACTAATGGAAGTGTTCGATATAGAGAGTGTTGGCCCTTGCAATAAGAAAATGATCCAATAAACGCGCAAATTTAAACGAATTAATTAATTTTGATTAACTCGCTTGAAGGATGGGGATGGGATGGCGGATATGGCGGCGGCGGTGGCGGCTTCGGAGGCGGTGGACACGGAGGTGGACACGGAGGTGGACACGGAGGTGGACATGGCGGTGGACACGGAGGTGGACATGGCGGTGGACACGGAGGTGGACATGGAAAAGGTCGCCATGATGAACCAGTTGCCTCTGAAGAAATTGAGGTTGAAGATTCAGTTGACCGAAGTCTTCAAATTGATCGAGAATATATCCCACATAGTGCTCCTTATGGTTATGAACCAAACTACGGTCCATCATACTATGACCGCTAAATCGTCCTAATAACATGTCTCCTATTTTAATCCAGTCAGAGCCACCAAATTATTTATATATATTAACTAATATGTAAAATTTACCATCGCATATATATATATGAAAATTGAAATATAAATAAATAAAAATACAACAAAATGCAATGTAATAAAATGTGATACAGGCCGGTTGTGCAATAACACGAGTAATGCATTTCCTTAGATATTGAAGAGATTTATGTATTTTGAAACCGAAATTACCCTTTGTTATAATTTTTTTACTGATAAAAATAAACTGAATAATATTTTTAAGAAAAATATGCCTGGTTTTATTCGGTAAAGCGTCAGAACGAACGCGACGCGACGGTAGATGTCACACAAAACTCAAAGAAAGAATGCTTATTGGCGGACCGCCATTTTGTTTCCCATATCACATGATTTCCAGTGGAATTATTACCCAATGACTCAATGATTGGCCACAGAATCAATTTATTCATAACCGTAAACTTGGAACATGAATTTTAAGTCACGAAGTGAATCAGAACCGGAATTATGGACGAATATGATCGTGATAAGGAACATTTACGGTTATTGAAGTAATAGTTTGGACAGTATTGGATTTAATCTTACTCAATTTATGACATTTTTTTACTCGATTGACATTGAAAGATAAAAAATATCAAATTAGCCTCAATCCATCAAGTCATATAATATTTTGAATAGCACGTCGTTAAAAGTTCGAGAAACTGTATATACTTGTATTGTACAGGGTGTTTCAGAGAAAGCGCATAATTGTTTGGTGATATTTTGGCTTAGTTACGAAAATTAACATTACAGACAATGAGGGTTAAACCGCCCAACAACGAAAAATACCCAAACAATTATGCGCTTTCTCTGAAACACCCTGTATATAAAAGAAACAGCAATTTCTTGTTACCTTAACCAGTACTTGATACATTCAGGTAGTTTTACTAATTGGCAAGTGTGGGATTCACTGAACTGGTAACTGACGCGGCTTCTTTCTTTCGCGGAAGACGAGAGTGAGTATTAAAGTGAATTATCAAGTTTAAGAAATCTCTACTTATTCAGTTCAGAGATCAAATACAGCTAGGTGCACTCTATACGGTGGTTAGACCCAAACTATTCCACAAAGTTCAAATGCATTCTTTCTTGTCTGATCTTACTTCATTCGGCATTCCTGTCAGCCACTTCTTCCTGGTTTTCCCACCTACCTACTGCCTGGCTCAATTTTAATAAGACTAAGAAATTACGGGATTAAGAATAAATTTAATTATAACCCAAAGAATAATTGATCCCCAACTCCTGCTGCTTATGAATACGGTAAGGAAGCCAACCCTTGCTGATGATGGGAGTAGGTACCCCTAGCAGTAGGAAGAGTGTCATCCTATGTTGTTGGTTAGCCGTATGCGGTATGCCCTAATGAGTAGAAACGACTTTGTTTAAAAATATAACCTCAACACCCTCGGACTCAAAATAAAAAACAAATCAAGGTCTCATGGGTTAAACGTGGGTTTGGAGTTTCATTTTTGGTGACCTCGAATTTTGACTTTTTTTCAAACAGTTTTCGAGGATGTCCTCAGATGGATTTCTGACTCGTCCATTTCAAGATTATTTTTTGGCTTCACTGGTTTATCTGGATAAGATCGCCGATCGGCAAATAAACAGATCACGCTCTGCATTGCGTGAGCATAGTGGTAAAAAGGTATTCCTTTATGATTTCACTATGTAGAGGGTACAATTTCTTCAAATTGACAATGTAGAGCGAACGAGTGGTTCTCTTCCGAAAGAGTCATTTTTTTTACAACTTTGAGGTATCTTTTCTAGGAGAAGTGGAAAGCAACTTAATATTTTCGAAATAATGCAGCCTTGTTTTACTAATCCCTAAACGCTAATGTCAACTAGTGTATGTGTCAAAAACATAAAGGGCACGGAAAATGTTTCCGGGTCATTATCGGCTGGATTTTGGATATGTTATAGCCCTTGACCTGGTCAACTGCTTTTGTGAAGGAACGAACCAAACGGCGCGACTTTTGGGGGCACAACCTTCACAAAAGTTGTTCACCAGGCCAAGGGCTATAACATATCCAAAATCTAGCTGATTCTGACCGGGGAGCTTTTGCCGTGCCCTTTGTGTGGTATTCTTTCAATCGTTGCCTTACTGGATTTAGAATTTGTTGAGACCCTGAGTTACTAGTTGAAATATCATACTCGAGTACATGAGCATTAAAAAAACAACCATAACTTTGACGCATTATTCGACTAAATTAACAAAGGGCTTATAAGATACCTGATTTGGATTTCTTGCACTACAAGAAAATAATTAATACTTGACGATGGAGAATTTAAAATTTCTGCTTCGAAATGTAAGCCTCTATTTTTTTTTAAATCTATATATAATTTTGTCTAAAAATTACCGTCCGATTTCTTTGGCAAACACGGTTCTAAAATTGTTTACTATGCTTATCTCAAATCGCATATCGCCTTGGGCCACTAAAAGCGGGATAGTCTCTGACTATCAAGCGGCATACAAGAAAGGCACTGGATGTATGGATCACGTGTTTGTGCTTGAC
>JAQGCA010001818.1:0-15804 GCA_034698945.1 Protaphorura quadriocellata
AGACCGTCGTTGTTTTCGACTTCTTCGTTCTCGCCGTAGAGGAAGTCATCACCCGCACTGTCCCAAAAGTCATCGCTGGCTGGTGGTCTGATGGTCAACTTCGGGGGTTCTGGTTCATGGCTCAAAACTGAACAAGTTTTAGCCTCCGTCAAATATCCAGGGTCCGAATTTTTATCCTCCGTAGAGTGTCCAAGGTGCAAATTTTTATCCTCCGTAGAGTGTCCAAGTCTCAAATTTTTATCCTCCTGAGAGTGTCCGGGGTCCAATAATTGTTTATCCTCCTGAGAGTGTCCGGGGTCCGATAATTGTTTATCCTCCTGAGAGTGTCCAAGGTCTAAATCTTTATCCTCCGTAGAGTGTCCGGGGTCCGAATATTGTTTATCCTCTTGAGAGTGTCCAAGGTCCAAAATTTTATCCTCCTGAGAGTGTCCACTACCTGTCAGGAGAAAATGAAAAGAGACCATTCAATCGAAGTAATAATCATTAATTATACTTCAATATTGCACTGGGTGGATAATGAATAAACGAGAAAAATCCACCTTTCCAATAATTTTAGAGTCAGTGATATACATAGATAGATAATACATAAAATATGAGCAGTACTCCAAAATAAATCCTAGTCCGAACGGTTCAAGAATATTCGAAATGATTTCAATTTCGGAAAAATAACTGTTGTAGAGAAGCCCAATAAGAACTCATGTACGCGTCTCAAATAGAAATGGTTAAAAATCGGTAATTGTTACAGCTCCTTTTGAATATACATCAATTGGAAATCCAGTTATAACATGGTAACAAGAACTAATTTCAATCTTTTAACAAATTCGTTCAATATTAATTAAACTCCACACAACATACATATGAGAACACAGTATTTTTCAAAAAGACCAGTTTTTACAGTCGAGGGATGAAAATCCCAATATAATTTCTGAAAAGTCCTGCGTTTCTAATGAAAACTGAGCGTGATGACCAATTATTGAGGTAACTGTTCCTTAAAACTGGAACTTCATGGAGATTTCACCCCATGGGAAGAATCTCCGAGATTTCACTAGATTTCAGTGACAATAATTAATATGGTTTGACTTACCTTCGGCTTTCTTCGCCTTTCCCTTCCTATTCCATCTCAACTTTCTTCTGGCTTTCGCCTCCACCTTCATCTGCCTTCCCCATTCGAGAATATCTGCCTGATCAGGGTCTTGTCTGATCTCACCTTCGGTTGAGGGTCTCACCCTGTCTAAAATAATGTACAAGAAAGAAAACACAACATCAATAAATATGTTGATGATGAATCGTTTCCTCAATTACTATTACAAGTGTTCCGATTTGATTTACTTTCAATGTTTTGTGAGAATTAGCAATTAAATAAAAGTACATAAATTAATCTGCCGCGACTAAAGCAAAGACAAACTCTGTCGTACTTGTAGAAATTGGATTGCTTTGCATTTGGCTTAGAGGATGGTACCCTTTTTTGATATGGAAGAGATCAACTCGAGAAATACTAATAACCATCGCATGTCTGCTCGAGGGTTCGAACCCTCAAATATTGCAGGTGCAAATGAAGCGCTATAAACCCTTCCGTTAGTATAAAATTGTTCTATTACCTCGTCGATTGGTTAAGCGTCCGAAGAACTCTCTCACAGACTTCCACCAAGTCATCTTCACGCAGCTTTATACCCGCAGTTCAATTTAAACTCAAGAATCACCTTCACAGCTAACTCACTTCAACAAAACGATTTTCTAATACGAAACTCACGAGATCTTTCCAAAAAGCATCCCTGACTGATTCCGAGGAAAAATCTAAAGGATATCAAATTTCACTACTAGAGATCAACAAACGGAATGAAGTTGTTATAGAGACTCAAAACCTAGATTTGACATTTGATCTTCCAGCTTCTGGATTCTAATTGAGTAGAATTCAAGCTTAAATGAAAACTGTAATATTTTGGAGCGTAATAAGGAGAAATTGACCCTCAAGGCATGCATATATATCGTATTAAAACATTTGCGTCTATTATCGAAGTTTATGCAAGAAATTATAGACTCAACGGAAATGGATTTCGAAATTCGGGTAGTTCCCGTTCTAGTAAGATAACGCGGCTGTGAAGAAATACCTCTTCAAATGAGCCATCATAAGTTGTATTCCCGAAAGATTGAACCCTCACACACAAATGAAAATAAACACTATTTAGTGTTAAATAACAAACACTGTTAATGTTGACATATGAAAGTTCATACCTCGTCGAATGGTCAAGCTTCCGAAGAACTTCCTGATTGACTTCCACCAAGCCATTATATCGTCGATTTTCTCAAATCTCACTTTCTTTGCTCACGCTCACTTCTGCAACACGGCACACGATTCAACAGTGCTAACACGAAACTCACGAGATCTTTCCAAAAAGCATCCCTGACTGAATCCGAGGAAAAATCCAACCCATATCAAATTTTGCAACCCAAAATCAACAAATGGAAGGAATTTGTTATGGAAACCCAAAACTTTCGAGTTTAAGTGTGCGTGGTCGTCATCATCAGCGCATTTTATGGATTCTAAATATATTTGACTATATTTTGGAGAAGTTAGAGTGTGTGATGATAGAAGGTACAGCCAGCACTAAAAAGAGTCTTCTGTACTTTGACAATTGAACAAGTTTCTTAGAACACTAAGATGCTCTGGTATTTTTACCAGTGGATTTATTAAACCTTTGCAGGAATCTAATACAAATTCATTTCCTGAAATGTGTTCGGTATTCATTTGAGGTTCAACTCATTTGTCATTGTCATATTTTTATTCATAATGTACAATTCCATTGCAATTTTTCTAATTTTCCAGGTGACTAAAAATACTCTCTCTTCGACAATACATATAATTCTATTTCATGTGCAAATAGGTCGTAGTTAGACACTAGAAAGACAAATACCGTGTACAATAAGACACAACATTATACAGGGACATAATAAAAATAGAATTTATTCGTAATTTTTGACGATTCAAGTTTGTTCATAAACTAGATACACTGCCATGATCATAACAGTCAAAACAAAAACAGACCCAAGGGCTGAAAGAACGACAAGAACTGGAACAGCAAATGGTTTCAAAGGCGGTAAAAATGGAGCACCGAACAAAATAACTGCAAGAGTTAACAGAGAAATCCCAGAAAATATTAACATTATGTGTGGATTCATTCCCATCTTCAAATTATGAGGTATTCAGTAATTCAGTCTGTAACAAAATGTTCACTCTCAAATTTTTGAAAATCCTCTTCTGTAAAAGCGGTCTTTGATTTGGCTTTCTTCTTCGCAACCTTCGCCGTAATAGGATTTGGGAGGGACGATTCCAATGATTTTAATAATTTCAGATTTTGCTTCAATATTTTCTGGGCAGATGTGTTCTTCTTTTTCAAAACTGTGGGCAAAAAAGAAATAAGTTTTCAAAATACTTCAAATACAGGCGGACATTATAAACTTAACAAATTGTAAAGCTACAAGATAAGTGGAATTTCGAGTCATGACTCAAAATGCCACAATACAAAGTAATTGATGAAATTGAATGCAGAGATCAAAACGTAAAACTATAAGGGATTTGAGTCCTTCAAAAAGTAAACAAGAAACGTTCTCTTCTACTCTCTGATTTTTGCAAATATGCTATGCGATGTTTCAGGGTTCGCAGATTATAATCATGATTATATAATCTCACGATTATAATCAGCCCCATAATAATCAAAAAAATCGGATTTTTTCTTTTTGCCATGTATGACAGTGAAATGAATAAGTACACGGTAATTCTGGGTTTGGTCTGTTCAAAGTTTGTAATGTTAATTTATACTAATTTTTCACCAGCATGCAAATGCAAACTACTGCTCACTCAAACTCACACACACAGTTAGGAGTAAGGCTTAAGACTCAAGGGTCCAGACCGGGGCGCTTTTTGAAGTGCCGAAAATGTATATTTCTGAATGTCAATTCAATTCTCGACATGAGTCATGAAAAATCGATTATAATCAAAAAAATCGGATTTTTTCGATTATTTAGAAAAAATCGTGATTTTTGCGAACCCTGCGATGTTTACAGTTAAGTCACGACAGAAGGATCCCCAAGATACTTGGACGCGACGACCAGACGTCAATCGCACGTGGCAGACATTTGAAAAAATTACAATTAGTTAAAATGAAAATCCACAAACTCAACAGTAAAAATATGACTTTTAAAACACGAGACACTGGTAATTTTCAACCTACTTTTTTTACCAGACGATTTTTTCCCTTTTAGCTCCGGTGCGACAGGTTCAGATATTTCCAGTGCTTTCCGAACAAGTGTGGCCGACATAATTTTTCAGAGCCACGAATTCAACCACAAAGTCGTAATTTAGTGGCCAGTTTCAAAATTAATTATACCGGCCGGTTTTTTAATTTTTTTAAAGATTTTATTTTGTGCAACTTTATATCGTCAACTTTTAGAAAATCTTATATTTCAATAATTTCAAATTCCGTGGAATTTTCGAACTCGATGTAAAGTTCTCAATGGTAGAGTTGTATGGTAAGGCCGTCGGGGCAAAATGCGAATGGAAATTCTGACTTTTCATACCAAAAGCGTGGAGCCGAGAAAGTGCCAAAGCCGCCATCTGGCTCTTCAAAAATTTACACGAAGGATTTCTGAGCAGTCCATTTCACTTTTGTGCTTCATCATCAAAATCCATAAAAAGGTACGCCTTGTTTTTGTTTTTCTGTCAAATTCTGTAAAATTTTGACACTGTTACGGATGTGACTGTGACCTTGTTCGAGCTCAAGACAGGACTCGGCCGTTTTTGACGAGGTCATCAAAATTATCTCCACCGTCGTCCGACAGACGCTCAGGGGATTTGATATATTTTTGACATTTCTCATATTTTTGAATTTTGACATTTCTCGAGTCATCAACACAACACATTCAGTTTAATTGTTAGTTCTTGTGAACAAGGGTAAGTCTTTGAAAAATGCCATTTTGAATTCAGTTAAAATAATATTGACAAAATTTCATTTTATTTTTTTTTCGTTAAAATTAATGTATGTATGTGTGGGCGTGTTCCGTCCCGGCCGGTGGCCGGCCGGGCGCGGACGTGGGATTCGTTGTTTTCACGAAATGAAACATTTATAATTTTAATTGCTGATTCCTGAAATAAATGTTGGCTTTGTCTTTTGATATTTCCTTTCATGATTGTAAGGAGTTTTCTGTATGTAACTTTAACACTTGCCGGACCCAAAATCGCATAATAAGCGAAATTGAAATTGAAGTGTGTTAATATTTGTATTTGTATTTGTATTTATTCAGATCAACACCCCATACAAGATAGGTCCTTATAATATGTAACAGAGCTTGCTTCAAAAAGAGTTTTTCATAAACAGCAAGAGTAAACAGATTATGAAACAGATATTGAAATTCGAACTCCCAATAAAATTGAAAATGCAAACAATATTCACACTATAATCAAGTTAATTCTTCATATGGTAGTAAATGCTTCTCAATTACGGGTGCTAGATATTGGAACGAAAGAAATGTCAACTCAAATTGTTCACTTAATAAGTACAAGAAAAATGTTACGAAATGGGTATTGCTAAAACATGACAGAGTGTAAATTCTTATAGTTGTAAATTATAAAGTGTATTACTATTACTATACTGTTTGACATAGCTGTATTAACTTTTACTTACATTGTAAGGACCCAGTAATGGGAATTTGTAATATCTTGAAATAAATAAATAAATAAAATTGAAATCTGATTTAGACATGGGATAATAACATAACAGGGTGGCGGGTGGGTCTTTGGGAATGCTTTCTGAATATGAAATTCAGAAAGTTAAGTTAACTTTCTGAATTTCAAAAAAATAGTTAACTTAGTTAACTATTTTTTATGCTTGGCTTGGAATTGTTATAAAAGGTGCATTTTGTGTGGAAAAATTGTTTGCGAAAATTAAGTATAATATTGCTATTGTTTTTTGTACTCTAGACTATTAAGTAGTGCAGACAAGAGCGCACATTAATACATACATTCTAGGTTTAAACGTTCTTTATGGGTTTTTATGGGTTCTAAAAACTAAAAATTTACATTTTTCTTACAGATTCGAGAATGGCAGACCGCAAAGCGGAATTAGAGCGAAAGCGAGCAAAACTTAACGCCTTGAGGGAAGAAAAAGAACGAAAGAAGAAAGAAAAGGTAATCCAATCTTCCAATCATCATTTGTCAGTACTTTCAAAAAACTACTTATTAGTTTTGACCCTACCATCTACCAACTGCAGTCGGTCAGCTTTTTCCAGTGCCGCCACAGCGGGTAGGACCAAGTCAAACAATAGACAAAACGCGATTGTATTTAAAATGGTATTCTGTATTCAAGTGTGCGATGATGATACCGGACTTAGCTGACATTTACAAAAGCGATGGAAGTAATTATTCCCGTATTAACTTGTATTTTGGCATACATACGCCTCTTCCATATGGTTTTCGAAGTTTCTACCTCTGAATCTGAATTTATTATTTAAAAGAGGAGAACTGTTAAATTCTAAATTTGATAAGCTCCTTCACCTTCTAACAAGCTGGAAGAAAATTGAAATTTGTAAAAGTTTTACTGTTGAATTTGCTTGGAAAAGGCGTGCTCTATGCAAAATGCTTTTTTTGGGAAGTGTCGGTCAACGGTCAGAATACACAATTTAATTTCAAAACTGAATCTGGGAAGACGAATGATTTGACCAGATAGACGCACGACGTATAGTTTGCTCGCGGATGTACCACAACCATAGAATAATTTCAAATTCATCAAAATGCTGACCAAAATTATAATTTTAGAGCTGGATTCAGTTAAGTTTATAAATTGAGTGTTTGTGAAATAAGGCTACATCCATAACATTTCCTGGAACAATGCCAATGAGGGGAAGGAGACGTTAATTATTAGCCGAGTCCGTATTAAAATACGAACTGAAATTAATATCTCTAAAATAGAAAGACATCTGGCGTAACTTCAATTATAAATATTTGAATTGTCCACCGGCAAAACTGGCAGTGGTAGCAATTGTGGATAGAGTTGCGTTTTTTGTAATCATTACTGTCTGACAGCCCTCTTGTCTGTTACGGGTAAGTTTTCTCTAAAAAGTTTGAAAGTTCCGAAAGTAAATTGGTTGAACCTACGTTCGAGAACCCAGAAAGTTAAGCTATATTTTTCAGTTGTCCATAAACAGACTGACATAAACAGTCCATAAGCAGAAAGTTTTATGTATTCAATTTCTCGACAGCGATCATATTTTCTGACTTAATCGGACAAATTATATTTAAATTCGGAGTTCATTTCGAATGATCCTTGGTTGAATCAAACGAATACCATTCATTCAAACACAATGAAACTACTACTACTATACCTATAGGGTCAGGGTCATGTCATGCACATCAAAGCTCCTCCATTCTCGGACGATTTTTCGATAGGGATTTCATTAGCCTATCTATCCAAATCGGACCAGCTCCGGACAGGGATTTTCTCCCTTCCGAGGGCCCGGCTTTCAGTTTGAAGGACCTTCTGACCCTGGTAATTCGGAAAGACCTCTTAGATTCATAAAATAAATTTTTCAGCAATTTTGGGCTCAGAGCTATTAAATGTTGCTTCATTTGAATGAATTTGTCCGATTTCTGTAGTCAGTTGTTATCCGGCCCGCCCGATCCGACCTTAAAAATTTAACTTTGTTTTACACCTGACCTGCCCTAAGACTCGTGAACACCAAAATAATTTTAAAAGTTCGGGTTTTGGTTTTATCTTTTAACGTAAGTGCAGTGTTGTGTATTTAATTTTTTTCATATAGTTGTCATTTTGTTACACATACGTTGTGTACCACTTTATTTGTTATTGAATTGAGGTGAAAAAAAAGGAGAGAACGAAAAATGATCTCAGCCGCATTTGGTTGCAGTCGGTACGTATATTATATATGTATGTATAACCACCGCAATTCGTGCTGATTCAGGTCTGCATACAATTTTACAAACATTGCAATTATTATGTACATACTTCGTATACCTTAATTCGACACAGGCACATTGCGTGGCTTTCTCTCGTTAATCAATTCAATTACGTTAAAAGCTTTCGTGCATGAGTATCTTCACTATCTTCGTACAAATCCAACTGTTTCCTCTTCTATACCTGCGAGACCATTTTCATTTATCTTTTCTTTTATAGCTGCGAGATCGTTTAATTTGTAGAGAAGCTAGAGCTAGTAAAGTTTGGATTGCAGTAGACTAGACAGTAGTTTATGGACACAATGTTGTTATCTGTGTCGCACTTGCGGATATTACATTTTTTCATTTTCTTGTCGGCTTAAACAAACCTCAGCTGTTTGTTCACAGTCATCCTAGTAATAAAATAAATGTCACTAGAAGCCAAGTGGTCCCAGTCAGAGTCAGTCCATGTCGTATGCTTACGATTAGTTCGTTTGAATTGGATGTGTCGTGTATTTAGAATGGACTTTTAATTCCATAAATAGTGTGTAAAAAGTGTACCACCAATATGATCCAAACTAAAAATTGGAAAGTGGAAAAGGAGCGAAAACAAGCAAAATTAAAGGAATTACGTGAAATTCGCGCTCAGCGAGAAGAGGAGAAGAAACTTCGCAAAAGAATTACAGTATTATTACGAAAATTATTGTATTATAAATATAAATCGTCATAACTTAAGTTTTACAAGTACAAAATATTTTGAAAGCATTGAAATACATTGGTTTAACCTATAAAACTCTTTTCTTCAGGAGAATGCGGGAGCTGGTGCTGTTGGAGACACTGGTCCTGCCTCCATGAGTGAGGATGAATACTGGAAATCTCTGGGAATGGAACCTCCTTCTGGTAATATTTTAGAAGAAAACACATTTTTAATTCTTAATTCATACTAGTTGTTTAGTTTTAGTTTTACATTGAATTCTAATTTTTTCAGTCGTTATGTCAAGTCTGAGTAGCTTACCTGGAGACACTGGAAGTATGACTTCGATGCCTGACACTGCAGCATCTGGCCCTGGATCGTCCGCACCTGGTGATGGCGGGACGAAATCAGAAGATTTTCAAAAGTACGAGGACAGTTTTTGATTTATTTGGTTGGATTTGTTCCTAATTTTTTTACTTTTAGACGCAGGTCAAAATTAACTGTATCACAAGTGACTCAAACTAATATTCCTGCACAAGAAAAAGTATCTTACGCAAAAGAGACTCAGACAGCGCAATCTGGGCCAGATCACAGAGACTGTAAGTTTAACTACATTATTTTAAATGTTGCACGTTTATAAGACTAGACGACTAGATGACACACGCACTGTCGAAATTTAGAAGTTAGAACGGAACGGATTACATATTTTCTAGTCACTGCAAACACGACATGCTTTATTTTAAAGTGGTTTTCAATCTATTTGATGTAAAACTTTTTGTATATTTATTCCTGATTTTTAAAGCTTACTATGATATGTGGCTGAAGCCTCGGAAAGGTGGGTTAACAAACATACGTACTTATCACAATCATAATTTCGCACTTGCATTTTCATAAAAATAATTTTAAATTTTGCGTGGAAAGGAGCACTTTCTATACCTACCAATCTTCATCTAATTCCAGCGATGCATTTTTAATTTTTAACAATAAACTAACAGAGTATCAGCGACAGGTGTAACAAACATGAATTGGAAAATATGCTTTGGGTGTGCAAACTCGTGCAATAGTATACACAAAAAATTAGTTCTTTGTTTAGACACCGCTATGAATTGCATGCAGTTATTTTCACCCAGACTTTTTATTTTTGCAAACCGTTGTAAAATGGGATTGTCAACATTTTTTGGAATGTACTGGCTTTTCGTTCTTTAAGAGGCAAGGAGAATGTTAGGACCGTTTTCTTGTAACGACACAGTATTAGAAACCTTTTCCTATTTCTTGTAATGTCAATTGTTTCTGAGCAAGGTGTAAAGTGCAAGTTGGAATGCATACAGGTGTGCACCCTTAGACTAGTACATTTCTATGATTAATGTATGTAGTTTTCTTCTTTGAAAACAATTGTTGACGTCTATTTTTGTTTTTTTGTTGATTTGATAGCTCATGCTTTCGACTATTACGGTAAGTGGTGGTTGATATTCTAGATTTCCGAAATAGGCCATGTTTCTTTATTGTTTGTCATTTTCAACTAATGCTTGTCTAGTTGATTTTCTGGATTTTGATATTTAATTTAGTTTCGAAAGTCATTCTGATTAGACGCGCCCGGCAATTACCTGTTTGATTTTGTGGAGGTGGCCAGTGGCGTCTAATAAGTTCTGACAAAAGTAAGATGGCTATAAAAATCATTGTTTGCTAACTTTGGAAAGCCATCTGTTACTCAAAATCACACTTCCGTTTGATTTTAACTGTATACTTGATTTCAAAATTAATCGCTGTTCACCCCGTATATGTGCGTGATTTTTGTTTATTTCCTTGCTGCTTCTAATCTTCCCTAAAATATTATCATGGTATATAATATCGGTTAGGTGCTTTTGTTGCTTATTTGCCTTCCTATTCAATGAGTCTGCAAACCCAAAGCGTCAACTCATGTGTAAATAAAATTGGTACACTGACACTGAATTCACATTTTTGCAACCAGTATAAAAATATAATTTTTTTTATTAGCATCACTTTTCAGAATATTTTTTCGTGCCCCTGTTGAATTGCTTACAAATTCAATTTTTTGTAATTTATCATTTACTTCATTAATTATTGAAATGATGTTGTATTCGCGTCGATCTTGTTTCTTTGTTTCCTCCACATGTAAAAAGACGAGTACAATCTAAACCCAGGTTTAGAATGGGATGACGAGTTTGCAGGTAGGATTTCATTACATTTTCTTCGTTTTTTGGTCAGAGTCGCTTACGTTCAATTGTGCAATGTAACGCTCCACAATTCACTGGTTCAAGCGTCATTTCCAATTTTATTTGCGATAAATAACACGGTCTGGTTTCTGTTCATGCATTCTCTTAAGTTGACCTGCTAATTTGGGGATGCGGAGTGTTTGGATTGGAACAATTTATGCTTTTTGAGTCACGGTGAATGGACAGACGGGGACCTAATATTCTCTTAAATTATGATTTTAAAGATTTCAAGTTAGGACGTCCGACAAATAAGTTTTTATATCAAAGAAATAGTTTGGTTTGTAAGGGTTTGAAGATCGTGACTCTTACGTCCTGATGTAGGTCGTGCAGAAAACCCAGTAATTTTTTTTTAAAAGCCATACATTTGGTATTTAAATATTCTCCTCTTCGTAATACATTGCGGAAGATCTGAAAAACGTGTTGAAATTGTTGAGTCACCGAGATATGACGGATCAATTATTTTCAACATTATGCTTCGAAGTCCACTTATTGTGAAAACACGTATTAAAATTCCCGAATTATATTTCGTGAATGCAGTTTAACGTTTCAGACGATGTTTAGTAGCTGAAGAGCGCGTATTCACCTGGAAGTCAAAGTTCTTTTTACCTTGTATTTTTAAATCTTTTTTTTTAGTTTTGATGGTGTTGGAAAAAGTAATTAGATGCGCATCATTCCCTGAATTTTGTGCAAGGAATAACAATGGCTTTACACAGTTCCTTTGACCGAATTTTAATCATTGGGCTGTAATATTTTGCTTCTATTAATCACTCAATAACGGGGTGTATTTTATCATCGAATGAAATGTTTTGTAGTCTTGATACCATCGAAGTCTCGTTCGGTTTGCTGGTTTTGCATTCTCTTCATGTGAAATTATCGTATAGAATTTATAATGTCATTTGATTTGAATGAATGGGAGACTTTGAAATTTCTTGATGTGCAATTTTGATAACTTTTCTGGCTACTTTTGAGCTTGACTTTATTTTCTGACGTTGTTGTGCGCTTCGTTGTACTAACGCGTTTGGGGCTCATGCCTGTGAATGTATAAACCTGGCACAGTATTGACTTTTGATGATGGCCAAGCGGAAGACGAAGAATCGTCCTTGTCCATGGACCAACGCCTCCCGAAGTTGCCGCCCGGAATTCTAAGACACGGAATGCCAGAGGTCACGGATGTCACTCCAGCGCTCACTGAGGCGGAGAAAGCGAAAATTGAAGAGGAAAGCAAAGCAACATTGAAGCCAAAGGATTTGAGTGAAGAAGAAAAACAGATGATAATTATGTCATCGAATTTTCAAAAATTTCTGGACAAGTCTGCTCGAATTATGGAGAGAGCCCTTTCTGAGCAACAAAATGACATTTTCATCGACTACGCCAAATCCGCTGATACGGACGAAGAAAAGTATGTGCAGGGATTTTGTAGAAATCTGTATTTTCAATTAAGTGATTTCGTTGTATTACTTGTCTTCATTTTTATAAAAATTTTCAGGGAGGAGAAATCTGCTACAAGATTAACAATAAACCGATGTTTCTACGATGAAAAATGGACGAAGAATAGGTGTGTCACGTGCTTGGACTGGTCAGCTCAGTATCCTGAACTTTTAGCAGCAAGTTACTCTAATAATGACGACGCACCACACGATCCCGATGGCGTTTGCCTTATTTGGAATACGAAGTTTACAAAAACGACACCCGAATTTATTTTTCATTGCCAATCTCCCGTAACGTCGACGGCTTTTGCAAGGTAATACAGTCAAATTGTGTTTAAGAAATGCGTCCCAGCAGAGTGGGGAATTATTAAAGCTCTCATCCGTTTTTTACCGGTTGATTTGTATATAATATTGTGTTTTATTATTTCATTTTAGATTTCACCCGAACTTAGTTCTTGGTGGAACTTATTCAGGGTCAATTGTAATGTGGGACAATCGAGTTGACAAACGCACGCCTACCCAAAGAAGTCCTCTGTCAACATCTGCTCACACGGTACGTGTGTCTCTGAGATTACGGGTCAATTATATTTATGCGTATTTAAAAATGGACAGAGTGTTCCAAACCATGTGTTCAATTTCTACTCAATCGTTTAATTATTGATACGTCGTATTTATAATATTTATTTTTATTTTCAGCATCCCGTGTATTGTCTCAAAGTTGTAGGAACTCAGAATTCGCACAATGTGATTAGCATTTCGACGGACGGGAAGATGTGCTCTTGGTCTTTAGACATGCTCGCCCAGCCGCAAGAAACTTTGGATCTACAACACAAACAAGGAAAAGCTGTCGCCCCGACATGTCTTGCTTTCCCGCACCAAAGTGTGAACAATTTCGTGATAGGAAGTGAGGAAGGAATGGTGTATTCAGGTATACAACAGACATTTAAGTTCTGTGTAGATTCTCTGCATTTTAAGTTAATTGGAGAAAGTTGTAGACCAATTGTAGTTTTCATTCTTGTTGACAAAAAGTATTGAATAACCCAACGCCAAACTATTAGCTCTTGGGAATTTATGGTGTTCAGACATTAGAAGTATTCGTAATTAAATGCTCCTGACTTCTTATTTTCAGCCTGCCGACACGGCACGAAAACTGGTGTTACTGAATCATTCGAAGGGCACCACGCTCCTGTAACAGGAATTCATCATCACGCAGTTCCGGGCCCGGCGGACTTTTCACATTTGTACTTGACGTCCAGTTTTGACTGGAGCGTGAAATTGTGGGGTCAAAAAGTAAGGACATATTTGCGAGTTTGCGACTTTAATGTGGAATTGAGTGCTAACAATTTTTTAATTCCTTATATGCGTTCTAGGAGACAAGGCCGCTCTATTCCTTTGAAGTCACCGGAGACTACGTGTATGATGTTGCGTGGTCACCGATTCATCCTTCAGTGTTTGCTTCCGTTGATGGGGCTGGAAAATTGGACCTATGGAATTTGAATAACGATACTGAACTTCCAACAGCTTCTGTGTCTGTCGGCGGACCAGCAGCCCTAAACAGAGTTTCCTGGACACAATCTGGTCTTCACGTCGTAGCTGGGGATGATGTCGGAAAGATTTGGGTTTATGATGTCGGAGAGGTATGTTATCATAAATTATAAATAATTATAAATATAAATGAAAGAGATATTATATATTATCCCTGGTTTATACGCGTCGGCTTAATTTTTCTTCGAAAGTAATCAATAGAACAGTCGACAGAACGATATGTGATCTAACAGGGAAATGATTACCATTTTAGTAGGAAATCGGTACAGAAACCAGCCCGGGAAATCATACTAAGCCGTCTTAGCACAAGTACGATCGACTTGTCGACTGACGACGGTTCGTTGCACGGTAGTTTTAGAACATCCCAATTACCCCCTTTCGAGCTTATTCTACTGAGCACATAACAGACAGTGTAGAGTGACAGGGGTAGTATTTATCAATAAAATATTTGACTACCGATCATTTCGAATCTCAATCTTGACATTCGTATTCCTAAGCAGAACGCTTGGAATGATTAATCCTTGATGCTGACCCTGATCGATCTGAGATGAGTTCTGCACGTGAACAAAGTCTCTTATATCGATGTTATTTCGCAAGCGGATTCGGTTAAGTTAAACTCACGACAAGATTTTATTTCGTATATTCCTTGTTATTCTAGCAATTGACACACCCAAGACCAGATGAATGGCAACGGTTTGGCAAGACATTGGCAGAATTAAAATACAACCAAGGTGGCGAAGACTTAGATCAATTGAATATAAATTCTCGAGAGTTCACCCAAAGCAAATCGTTATAGCGAGTCGTTTATTAATAATTTAAGTTCGCTTTACATAATTATTTAACAATTGATATGACGCATTGTACGAACATGTTCCCTGAATGGTCCATGTGGACAAATTAATTTTAAATGTAAAGTCTGCGGATTAGACTCCTTAAATTTTGGAAGGGACGATATTTGGCAGCTGGATTTGGTTCAGTCCATTCACTTGTATTTTGGTGCCGGTGAACCAACACTGTAGTCACGGCCGGAACTGAGAAACTGGAAAGTTGAAAAAGCCGGATTTACCAAACTCCGTTGGAACAGAAGAATATGTTATTTCAAACTTACTTTGTACTGCTTGTTGGCATAGTCGTTCCAAGGTTCAGAGTTGGCCTTCCGGTTCCAGGATACCTCAGGACTTTTCAAGGCAATGCGAAGGAGGTAAGCGAAAGCGAAGATGTTACCCCCAAAACCAATGATGGTGACCGGAATAATCTGCCAAGGATGTGAATGTGATCCGTGTTATTAACTATTTTACTCCGGAAGTAATGTTATTTCATGAATAAATCGGGAATTTTTTGTGCTACTTACAGCGTAATGCTTTCTCATGTCAGCCACGGTTAGACCGCTGAGCCCAATGCTCTTTGACCAACGGCCGATAGCTCCGAACATTGTTTTCGTATGTTGTCTTTCAAGTATGGTTTGTATAAACAATCTTTCTCAATGAAAAATCGCAAACTGCAAGCCGAATTTTTAGATTTCGAATTATTCACTATCACAGATCCACAAAATTCGATGGTGACTTTGTGTTTTTTTAGTTAGCTCTAGCTCATTGTTTGCCTTTCGTTGTTATGGTCGTGGTAAGATCTTTTCCTGCCAACCTTTCTTCCATCCTGTCGTTTGTATTTTCGTGCTACAATGCAGAACTTTTCATCCTAATAAAAGCCAAACATTTTTTATATCTGTCCGACACTGGAAGTATCTGTCATCTTAAGAGTCAATTCCTTGTTAAATGTTGCCCACATGAGTGAGTTTATTTTTTGACCCATCTTTTAGACACCCAAATTCTTTCCGGGAGATTTTGTTTCGCCAATCGAATACAATCGGAATCGGAGAGAAATTTTTTTGTTTTTGAATACTAAACTTTTTATTCAGTCACTGCCTTCCATACAAAGATTGCCCAAGGGACACAGAATACAAATGAA
>JAQGCA010001819.1:0-15802 GCA_034698945.1 Protaphorura quadriocellata
CGGAGTGGGGTGCGGAGGATGTTTGATCTTAAGGGCAGCTAACGTGTCTGCATTATTGGGTGCTATAGTATCATCAGTCGCAATAAGACAAATAGCTCCCCGTACATCACTATCCGCCAATTCTGCTTCAACTTTCTTACATAGATTTTTGTTTTTGATCTTGGCACCTTCCCGCAGAGGCCGCTGGACGCGAAAGTCCGGAACAGCGGCCACCTTATCATCGCTCCAATTCTTAAGACCCGATTTAACCCACTGTGTCAAATTTCCGACTTTGTCGCTCTTTTCGGGAACCCGAAGGACAGCATATGGAAATAGGAAGAGGTTACACCTCGCATCTTCACTGTTTGAATCTACAACCTCTTGTATGGTTGCTGTCAGTGCATGGGCCACTTCCATTCGAGCACCCTTAGGACAACGACGGACAGTATAAACAGTAGACCTCAACTTTGCCAGGTCAACTGCTATGTCACGACGATTCCGCACTGGCAAGGTCCGAGCAGAATCCTTCCATGCAATCCCAGAGATATAGAATTTTGGGCCAATCCTCTGAGTCGACACGACAGAAAAACATTCTTTAATATACTTCACAAGCGCTACCTCTGTGACTCCAATTACATTTTGTTCTGTACAAAAAAACTGGTACTCCAAGGCCACGTCGGGTTTCGGGATAAAAACACCTTCACCAAGCTCGATTTGGCTCCGAATCCACGCAAACGTTTTGGACTTATAATCTAGAGACTTTGGAGGACGTCCCCTTTGAGAACTTGAGGTCGAGAGCAACGACCCATCGAGCTGGGAAGGTAGAGACAAATTAACGGAAGCATCCATAATGTCTCAACAAAATTTCCATCTAATCCAACAACGACTTGAGAACATATCTTAACTTTGGACTAATACAAAGTTTCTTCCAGTTCTCAAACCCAAAACTGAATTCTCGTAAATTCCAACTTTAAGATTTTCATAAAAAATCACTCACATTTACACGGAAGAATGTTCCCTTGTGAAAAACTCTCTTCCGCTCCCTTGTCAATTCTTTAAAACAATATAACGACACTTTACCTTGTCAATCAGGTTTATCACCCAAAATGAATCCCTTGTGAAATGTCTAAAATATTTAGAATTCCAACAAAATTCACCAAACGCTACTTTCCGTACAGAATGCCGCTGTCAGCATTTGCGAAACAAATATTTACAAGAAAAATACTATAGAAATAGTAATGATAAATAAAAAGAAGAAATAAAGAAAAACTTATTTTTCCTCCTCTTCTTTTCCCGCCTACAGAAACCCAAATCCGGGAACAAAACCGGTATTCAGGTAAATCCCAACGGATTTCCTCCAAATTTTCAGTGAATGCACTCCCAAAAATTCCTGCACAACTTCTAACCACCAGTCAAAGTTTAAAAACACTTAGAAATTCAAAATTTTGAGTTGACTCAAAAAAAATTTCGTCAGTAATTTAAAATTGTTGTTTCCCGGGCAAAACCCAAGGAAAAAACCTTTAACATTAGGGGGCGATTAGCATATCACATCATACTGGAAGCATGTGTACGATAGAACGCTTCCACATAAGTGATTGGAAGTAGCCTTATCTTTTTAGCATTTGGAGGCAATATCGTTCTAACGTTACAATCTGCTTAACAGTAGGGGTAATCTCTTTAACGTTAGCAGGGCATATATCCAACATTAGGGGGCGATATCACTTTAACGTTACCATCTCTTTAACATTAGGTGGCGATACCTCTATAACGTTTCAGATCATATCACAATATTATGGAGGCATGTAAGATTTCAGAAGGGCTTAAGCAGTATTGAGATAAGATAGTTCAATATGACTTCTTAGTCAGGAGCCATTTTGAATTCCTTATGACTATAATAAGGTTAGAGCAAAAAATACTTCGTGACGCTCTCTATGAAGTGGTTCTGTTACAAATTGGTTTAAGCTGTTTCGTGAAAATAGTAATCGTGCAATATAAGAGGTATATAAATTAAAGTAGTTTTGAAGTGAAGTTGCGCTCATACAGTTGAGAAGGTAAGGAGGTGAGGTGAGAAGCATTGCACCAGACAGACGGACGCACAGACGGACGGACGGAAAGACAGTACAATCTTATAAGCCCTTTGCAGGACTGCGTCCACGGGTTAATAATAGGGTAGGGTGAGGTTATAATCGCCACCACTCCTTAACTACTGACACCAAGGCGCGCACATAATAATTAGATATATACAATAATTAGCACACAAAGTCGCGAATATTACCTTACCCTACCATATGAATGAATGAGGTAAATTGATCAAAGGTTCGCATCGAAGATGTGCGATAATTTTAAAGTTACGCTTTTACACCTTATCTGAATCCATCATTTGGAAAGCATATTGTCAATTCTATTTGTTGTTGTACTTGAGTGGAAATATTTGTCTATGATGATCTCGTAGAAAACCAACTAAATGAATTAAATTTTATTTCAAAGACAATAAAATTTATCAATTACTAATGACCGGTAAATTAATTGTCAAAAATTGGGTCTTAAAGCGGGGTTGGTCTTATAATGAGGTGTCTTATAACAAAGTTTGATCATTCAGAATAATTAAGAAATCACATTTTATGCATAATGTAAATAAAAGGATGTTATGAATGAAAATAAATTATAACTAAACTAGCTTTTTTAATAAAATACAGAATTACAGATCGAAGCTAGTTTTACAAATTGGGCTGGCCACTTTTTAGGAAAGTCTCTGTATTATTTCGTCCTTATACATCACGGACGTGACCACTACTTTTCCAATTTACTTGAACATGTCACAATACTGTTTTAGTGAAAATCACTGTAATGTTCTCTGTTACACAAGTATATGACCGTTTATAAGTTAAGAGATTCATTAAGAGTTAATATTAAGGGAGCTTCTGAAAACATAAATACCGCTTTCAAAAAATAGAAGCCGCATCTATTTTAATTAAAAATCGCCACTAAAATTATAAATGCAGAAAATAAAGAAATTTCTATTCCTACACCCCACATCCAATTATGTTTTAGCAATACTTAAGCCAGATAATTTTATCAGGTTAACCTATAGATTATGTGTAGCTGAAGACAGATGTCTATTGTAATATTACCAGAAGAAATACCAGACGGAAGTATAAGAATGTCCGGTAGACCATTGCATTGTTCCCATATAAATAAATATATTTCTATATCCAACCACCCATGCAGAAAAGTAAATAAAAAAACGTTGCGTGCAGTCAGTTACAATTATATATAAAATACATCATCCAAGGCTTTCCCGGATGGCAAGGTTTTTAAAACAGCGGCAGCATTTCCTCGCGGAATAGTGACTCATTCTCTGTAAAAAATTGAAAAATTGTAAGAACTTGTCTAGCTCGCGCTTCACTTGTCACGGCAAAAAAAATACGACACAACCAATTTAACTTCCAAGACAAACGTCGGACGTTTCCACAGCTATCGGAACAAAGAGAAAACCTCCCTGAAGGAAATCATACTTCCTCAACTTTTTCATATTAGCCGCCTCCGCAGCACTGCCAGGGATACAAGCCGACTTAGCAACATATGTAGTAGCACACGTGCCAGCAAAAGTAATGGACCTACCTCTACTCCAGGGGATATGTGTCAACCCATCTCGTCTTTTTCCATCCACTTTCGAACACCCTATATATATTCCTGTAGCAAATCGACTAACATATTTTGACTTTTACCGTTTACTGCGACTGCGAGTAGTGACATAAACGACATAAATAATTTAAACAAATTTGTAACAGCAGCGTTAAGAAACCGCGCCTTTCACTTATATTAGTAACAACGGTGTTGAATTCTGAACTGTAAAATATTTTGATTGTAACATGTTAGAGTGTATCGTGGGTTGCGGCTCTTCAAGAAAACCTAATATATATATTCTATTCTATATATTGCCAATACATGTCATTAATACGATACTAATTTCCTCTTCCACGAGTGAAATAACAACATGAATCAACTCTATTTAATGGTTTGGCATTGCGAGGAAAATTAAAATTGTTTTGTTAATATAAAACCAGCCTTCAAAGTCTATAAGTACTGGCGTCATGCAGGAGTATGAATGCATATAAAATTAATGTCAACTTTGATGGCTCTGACTCACTAGCAAAACCATGGTTGAATGACTATTTCAATATTATTAACTATTTTCCATATATAAAAAATATCTTCAATTTTAAACACAATACCTCTAACCCACGCATTTCCTGTAAATAAAGCTCAATTTTATTGCCTTCGACATCCGCAGACATGTCGATTTGCGAACCTTGAGCATAAGAGCGAGTGAATATACCAGTAGTTGCAGGATTAGGAAAATTTGCATTTCGGGAAAGTTGGAATAATCCTGGCTTTTCAAAGACAGATTTTTGGGGGGAATATTTATTTTGGTCTTTGCTTTTTACAACAAAGACGCTGCCTTGAGGAATTGCGCGCAATAAAAAGAATCGTTGTTGCTGTTTAAGAAATCGAGGAAAATACTTATGTATACGTATTGGATGCACACGATACACTCGTTGTTGCAGTCAGTTGTTTCTGTTAGTGGTCACCAGTCGTCCTCGTTAGTGCTTCTCTTCGTCCACTTCGTCCTCGGTCTGCCTTCAAATTCCAATTTCAACTTCAAGGCACTTTTGAATTTCGTGTGCTTTTCCTTTAGAATTCATGAAGGACCTCCCACCTCTGCTCTTAACCTAACATTGTGGGCGCTTTAACCCTTCATCTCCAATCGACATGAACTTCCACAGACTTTGACACTCCTCTTATATTTATTACCCTATGTCCAAACCAAATGAACAAGTTTTCAGAACATGTACTACGTGACCAAAAATACCATTGCAGATGAATTTTTTGAATGGGCGTCCACATCCCAAAACACCAGACTCAAACAGATTGAATATGCGGTGCCTTAGTAAAAGAATTACTTGATGTCACCGGGTTGGACGATACTGATGTGACTGTAAGCTGTTTATGTTCTTTTCAATTTTTGGGTATTCGGAAAGATTAACTTCTCAAGAGTGCGGACTATTACCACTGTCTATATTTGTCTTCACTATTATATAGTAATTTGATTTAATACATTTCGCAAATACCAATAGACATGGTTGCCCCTGCGGATTGCATATTAGTATTTTAGTGAAATTACATTCCTAACTGCCTTAGTTTGCAAATTAAACCATATGTAACATACTATGCTGATGGATAACGGTTGCGTACGGAACGTAAAACTTATGCGCCATGATATCTCTGTTCTGTACACAGACAATAGATAGTCATGTTATACATGACAATTTCATAATGTACACTTAAGCGTTACCTCCAGGCCCAATCAAGGTTACAATACACGGTCATTGTATTATGTAATCAGTAATACTGTCATTAATGGGACGTGGAAGTCACCAACTCTGCGCGTGGCTTATTTACTATAAATAAAACCAATCGATATTTGTCTGCTCACTTCATTCCATCCACTTGAAACATTAACACCGTCTCCAGACAGTTTCAAAATGCCGGATTTCAAACTTTTTACGAATCTACCAAGAGACAAAATTCCGAAAACATTTATTAAGGAATTGATTACCGTTTTATCCAAGACCATTGGGAAACCTGAAACTGTAGGTTTAACTTTGAAACTCCAAACAAAACTATTAATTTTTGACTCTAAATAATTACTTTAATGTATTTAATTATTGCGAAATTCTTGACAGGCATTTTGTGTGACCGTGATTCCTGATCAGCTGATGGTTTTAGGTGGATCTGATGCTCCATGTATTTCTGCATCCATTCTCAGCATTGGAAAGCTTGGACACAAGGAAAATATTCTTCACGCTAAAGCTATTTATGAAAAAATAGAAAAGGATTTGGGAATCCCTGGTGACAGAATGATATTGGAATTCAAAGAAGTCAAGGATTTCGAACTGGCTTATAATGGGACCACAGTCGCAGAACTTGTCTAATCAGTTAATTAAAGAAAATTGTAACTTTCGACAGCTAATTAAATGATTTACAAACCACATAATATTCTATTTAATTGATTCGTTGATATTTTTCATATTGATTTACTAATCTGACAGTAATAAAGTTTATATATCAGCAATACTTTGAAGTCATCCAATTCAATTCAGTTGTAATATGAATAAAAAAACTGTGCTGGACTATGTACAAATGTACCATTGATAAATGGAGCAAAACGTAGACTTATTTACAAAATCAAATTGGAAGCAGACAACTCGTTTCAAAGTAATAATTTACACCTATGAATTATATGCCGAATTGGTGAAAATAATTAATTTACTATTACGTAATTGGAAGTATTACAATTGCCAGACTAATTGAAGCTAATCTAGTTGTTTCCTTGAGTGTTGATCAAAGGTCGAACCCGCGTCCGTACGTACTTAGATTTTAATTTGAGTTGATGACAATGTTAGACCAGTTGAGTGAGTGGTTGCCAATTTTGTAAGTCTGTTTTTTGATTACCAGAGTGTGGAATTGCGTGCACGTCTGTGTAGAACGCGTCGACGTCACAAAACGCTGCACACAACACATTTCATCATTAGTCAGGGGATGATTCCCCTGAGCGGTGTAGGAACAATATTTTTATTCACAAATGATTATTTTGGTTTATTTCAGAATTGTCTGGAATGCATCTAATTTGAACCTCCTCACATTTAACGCAAATGAAAAAAAGATAAATTGGACAGGCATTCGACCCACGATTTTCGACTTCACATTTTCATCGTTTAGAAAAGATTGCAATGCAAATAAAAAATTGTTCCAAGAGCTTTGCCCTCGTGGTCATTAACTTGAACTGGCTGCAAGTGTTTAGTTTTAAAATTTACTTCTTGTGCACGAAAGAGTTTTATGATTCAGCTTTCCGAATCCTTAACCAAGGCTATATTTTAACTCACGGATTTAAAAGTGTAATTTGTTTCGAGTATTGTAGAGCCGATGTAGAAATAAATTTTAATTCCAAAATGAAATGGTGTTGTACCCACCAATGAGCCGTCCAGAAAAGTCAATACAAAAAAGAAAACGGAAACATTTCGTGTACTCACAATACATGACATACAAAATACCCCATCCTAAATTTGCATATCTAAACAAAGTCACCAGTTAAAAATATATAGCGACATTTCCACGCTGAGCAGCAATACTCTTTCTCTGTAAAAGAAAGACAGCAACCCGTGTCTGGCCAGTCACAGTCACACCGTCAATTCTATGCCCAACATTTTGTTTACTTAAACAAAGCAGTAATCCCTCGCCCAAATACCCAACGTCTCCATAACAACACGGACAAAAATGAAACGAAGTTGCATAAAATCGTACTTTATCATATGTCGCTTCTTCCGCAGCATGTCCAGGATTAATTGACGTTACATGGATGATTTGAAGCCACATATACAATACTATGGGGTAACGACCCAACAAAGAAATAATGCCCAAAATCATTAAGTATAAACGAGTCACAAAAATAATGCTTTCAGCTCGAGGCAAATGCTCTGAATGATGAAAGCAAACCATTATTCATTTAGATATTCGTGCTTACTGGTACCGGGTGTTTCAAGGTTTACCCATACATGTACGTGCGGAATAGACTGTGAGGAAGAAAATACAATTGAAATCATTTTTAAAGTGAAGTGTTGAATATCCATTACAGTAACAGAAGACGATCACGTCTTGCATCACTTCTTAACGCGAATGTAAGCCCGCCTCAGAAATTTAATGATTTAAATTCTCATTTCGTAAGAATTTTCTGGTGGCGTGAGAAATTTGCATATAAGAAATTCAAATCTATGCGCAGGCGAGGCAAGTGTATGGTCATGAAGGTTACGAAGTTATTAATGATTGTTGTGCTTCCCGATGCAACGAAGTAGCGAATGACAACTAGCAAATGAGAGTATTCATAGCTCCACTGTAAATTATTAAACATATTGCGATCGCGTGTGTCTCCACAACATTCAAACTATTTCACAGAGAATGGCCTTGCAGTCGCTTTACAATAATTTTCATTACAACAATAAAATTATTTGCCATGCCCTCACGTCATGGCTTAGCAACCTAGATCGGTTTCATCCGTATTAGATTTCAATCCTCACAGTTCTTTCTAAACGCCGGGTATACCCGACGAGGACTTTCATGCTAGTTGTATATACACGTCAGCAATATATAAAACTTGTAACGAATTAAAGATAGTCGAGCTATGCAGTAATCATGAGTTCGGTGCTCAAGGGCGAAAAACAAAACTCAGTTCTCCCACATTCGTGTTTAATAGTGCTCGCCATTATAAATTAATCAAATATCTGGGTTAAGGTCCGCTCATGAAGAAGTCGGGTATAATATCTCAAACTAAATTCCTACATATCCCGGACTCGACATCCGTCATCCAGACAAACCACATTACGGGCATTGATTTTTTTATACAAGAAAGAAGATGACCTCCACCGATATACTTCATCAGCACTTGGAGTCGTTCTTTAAGGTCATGCGACGACAGAAGGTAATTCTGCGGGCGAATTTGAAGTTTAGTATTTTAAATAAATTTAATCAAATATCAGTGAACTTTGAACTGTATGGGCTATGGAGCATTATGACTTTAATAAAGAATTCTCTGACTCTGACTCTGAGCGTCAAGTTTAGTGCAGTGACGGATATTCTAAAATATAATTCCGATCCCGATTCGAATTTTTAATTCGAATGCTTTGAAAAATTTAGATTCCAGTATTGTGATTAAACTTTTTTATTTTCCGGATTAAAATTGAAATAGTAACATTCCGAATACTGTATTTTTTTCTGACTTCAATTTTCAGATTAAATGTCGGTAAGACTAACTTTCTGGAATATTTTTACGCCGTTAATTGCTTTTGTCCGCAATATCACCTCTGCAGGTCGTTCAACATGTTATGTGAACTTGAGAACAAAGCTTTACGGAAACTGGATAGAATAATTGTGGCTACCATTAAATTCTGAAATATATCTGAAAAACTTCGGGAGAACAAAAAACTTACGCGAAAATGCCATTTCCGGTTTAGTGTTGGTAGTTGGAAGATGGTGCTGATAAACTTTTTGGAAATTGAATTCGGCTTGTCTTATTTCCACAGACTTTGCAAGCATTGCGTGTTTGCAAATCAGTCGGAAAATCAAGAGAAATATATTAATTCAAATTCCAATTTTAATTAAGTTCAAAATCAGATTCCAATTCAAATTAGGTTTTCATTTTTTTTAATTTCAATTCCGATTCGAATATTTGGTCATTCGGATTCGAATTCTAATCTTGGATTTTTTGATTGCACTTCAAATTCGAATCCCGATTTGAATTTGCATCCGCGGCTCAGTGGTATCTTATCTTGGTAATTCATAGAAACGGAAAAAGAATTTAGCTACAGATATGGCACAGTTGACGGAAGACGTAATGGCGGCTATCGTTAACTACGGGTATTGCCTTGGGTCAACTACACTCCATTACGGACGGACAATGCACCTTCAAGCTGAAACTACGGCGAGACGCAAAGTCATCACATGGACGCTCATCAGTCTAGTTGGAATGTCCACTTTGCTGGAAATGTTAAGTATTATTTCCGATATCTACAATGATACATTCGACTTACGCAGTCGCCTTGCTCCTTTCCAACTGTTGCACGCGGTGACCACTTTCTCAAGCGTCCTACTTCAAATAAACCTCACTCGGAATGCACTTGAAATCAAAGAGTTGTGGAATATATCATTGAACAACTTCACCAAAATGGATGAACCAAACTCAAAAAGACAGGAATTGAAAATCATAATACTATTCAAATCTCAGCTACTCATGCTTTTCTCCATTGCATCAGTGAGCGTGGCACAGATTCTCAATCTCTTCATATACTTATTTTGGTGTGAGTATCATGTTCTCAGTGGAATTCTTCCTGTATGCAACGAATTTGGTGAACACAATTCAATACCGGTTACCATTTTCTTCTTCATACTTCAAGCTTTTACTACATGCCATAATGCGGTTTCTTTAACCATTGCCGCAAATGTCAGCCTATTTGTTGTGCTCTGCCTCGTCTACCATATCGGGGTACTTAAGTAAGTTAATTCGAATTATATATATCTATGCCACGGCAATATTATCATTGCTAGATCGAGTTGCCATTCACTAATCTAGAGTGTAAACCATTATCATTGAATTCCTCCTCTCGTTTAACCCACGTTCATGGGCAGTTCTACGGGGATACATAACTACCACTCCAGACCAACGTCCAACGCAAAAAGCATGTTGCTTGGGACTTTTTAAACGGCTTGCGACAAGCCGCAAGTGACTTGTTGCAATGATATCCCACACTGTCGCTTCCCATGCTGACATCAAACTTATATACGGTCATACAAATGTAATTATTTAATTACTCAATTGTAAGCTCCGGCCCTTCATTGACGGCAAATTATAAAAAAAAGCAGGAAAATACTTTTGCGATTTTGAAATGAAATGACACGAAATAAATTTTCGAGGGTAGGCATGTTTATCTCACCTTAACATCAATCTGAATTTATTACAGATCTAACGCAAAATTTATGGAATTTCGAATACTTTGCGCTGAGGATGCCAAAAAATGGAACATGGACTACCGTCGCCTTCAACTACTTGTTACCATGACCTATATCTCATTCGGTTCTATCGTTTTTCCCGCATATCTACTTCTTGTGCTAGTCTGCCTTGTGACTTCAAACTACGTTATACTCCTCGCCGGAGCGGACTTGTTGGCAAAGGGGTTTGCGGGTATTATTGTGAACGTCAGTTTGATCTTGTTCATAATGTATGTCATCCAAGAAGGGGGAACATTCCCCGCTCTATCCAAGGAAATTTTAGTTTCAAGAAAATGTGGCAATGACGGGATGACATCTGGGCAGACAAGCCGGTTTCTGAAAAGTTGTCGAGCAATCAGAATTTATGTTAGACGTTTTTTCTATCTTCAGGAGAACTTTTCAGTTATAATGCTAGGTATGGTCGTCGAGAATACCATAACTGCAATTCTAGCCTAGAATGAAGCATTCGCAATACTTGAGTTCTAATTAAGCACTAATTATATTCATAGCATTGTTCTTTCTCATTTTAAATCGAAGTTCAGGTAGCTGGCAGTTTATGTTCCATGGGCTACTTATTAAATAACGATCTCACTTTTCTGAAAATGTCGGAACATTGAGAAACGATTGTATATCTTACTTTTTAGTAAAACACACGGCAGTACAAAGAACAAATAGTCATACGTATAGCCTAAAATTATTTAAGACTTCTGAAACACCTTTTGAGCATAATATACACCTGTGTTGTGAATTCATTAGTAATATCTTTAAGGAATTAAAAAATGAATAAAAAAAATATAAATTCAGTTCCAAGCAAATATTACAATTACACAAAAAAAATTTAGTATTTAATTACAAATTACTGGCTGACTTTCCGAAAGTAATAAATTACAATTTCGTAATACTAATTGTAGTTTTGTAATTAAATGCAATGCAAAAAATAATTGAACCTCTGAGTATTTAACTAAAAATAATAAATGTAATTTTACGTGTTTTTATGCTTTTTTCAGGGTTCATCAATTACTAGTCCACTTTTTTCCGCTTTTTACATTGCTACTTCTGAAGTATACGTTAATGGTTATTTGTCTTCGTGAAGATTTTTGGTATGTCTAACCAAATGAGATTTATTCGTAAACCGTTTGTCACAAATGTTACACTTGAATTTCTTGTCTCCCGTATGAGACACTTGATGAGCTTTCATGTTACTCTTCTGTCTAAAAGATTTCCCACAAACACCACATTCGAATGGTCGTTCACCAGTGTGGCAAAGCATGTGTTTATCTAATGTTTGATACGTAGAAAAATTATTCCGACACACATTGCACTCGTATGGCCCGCTTCCTTCGTGTTGCCACATGTGTATACTAAAATTTTGATTGGTGGCAAATCCTTTGTCACACAGTTGACACTTGTAAGACTTGGTGTGTAGAAGTTGGATGTGCCTTTTTAGTTCTGTAGATCGAGTAAATCTTTTCTCACACACATTGCACTTATGGGGTTTGAGTCCTGTGTGACACACCTGGTGTCTCTTTAAGTAAACCAACTTAGCAAAACCTTTAATGTGGTTTATCTGTGATGTCGTCCTCATAGAACTTATTTATATCAGAATTACTAAATGTTGTCGCACACGTTTCAGATTTGTATGGGTTTTTACCCGTGTGATTTTGTTTTCTTTCTGTTTCGATGATCGCTGCTGTGGGAAAGTTGGATCCATCCATTTCCATGCCTAAGTCACCAAGACCTTCAAGTGGATCTTCATCGTACTCTTGGAGGTCATCAGATTCTTCATTCATATTTTTTTGTATTGTCAGAAAATAGTCCACATGCTCAGGGAAAATTGAAATCTATGATGAATTCATTCTTTTTGGACTCCTGTACACCAGAAATTCAGTCAAATACGTATCAGTAATTGTTCAGGGTCACGCATAACTTTTGCCACCCCCCTGCAGCCCGATCTGGGGGAGTAGGACAAAAAGTAAGTTATTCCTTTTGTAGAGAATCTTATTGCGGATCTAGGGAGTCATTCCGTTCCGATTGAAAATCCGATGCGCCTAGCGGCGCTGACGAGCGTTCAAGTAAAAAACGGCATGAGAAGACCCCAAAAAGCAAGCTTTCTGCTGCAAAAACATACCCAAAATAATTTTTTCGAAAAATCTGTCGATGCCACATTTTTGCTATAATTTTTTGCAATTTTTAAAATGTTGTTGTACCGGTTTGGAAAAAGTCGATTTTTAGCTCCCAGGGCATTTTGGTGAAAAAAATCAGAATTTTCCTTCCAAATGTCATAGCAGCGAAAAATCGACTTTTTCCAAACCGGTCCGACAAAATTTTAAAAATTGCAAATAATGTGGCATCTACGCATTTTTCGAAATTTTTTTTTACTTAAACGCTCCTCAGCACCGCTACGCGATTTTCAGTCGGGATGGCTTCCTAGATCGGCAATAAGATTCTCTACAAAATTCATACCTCACTTTTTGTCCGACTCCTCCAGATTGGGCTGGAGGGGGTGGAAAATGTTATGCGCGACCCTGTAATACTTAAAAAATAATAAAACAAAATCCATTCTTTGACATTCAGCCGAGGTTATGGTCAACATTTGATGTTCTGCATCATCGGCGCGTTGAGCAATGAATTCTTAACTCCATAATGACCAGGCCGGGGAATCGAACCCCAGTCAGTGGGATAAGATTGGGCAAACCTGCTCTATCATGCTACCATGCCTCCGGTTTGAGTAGTAATTGTAATAGTTATGTCGATATTTATTTCTAGCACGCTATGCGGACGAAAGTAAGACGCATTATTCAGATAATATAACCTTTAGCTACAAAGAGAGATGTGCAAATAATTTTTACGAACGATGCAATGAATCAGTTTAAGACATGAGTACGACTGTAGTCAGAAATACACCATAAACAATACATCTTACCCCTGGCATTCCTTCCCACATTGAGACATCAAGTCCGTATTCTCATGTGTCTCAGATTCCACCTTGATCCTCATATCATCCACTTCAAACAATTCCATCCTTCCAATTCTAGATTTGTTCCACGGGTATACTCAATTGTCTTCAATTTCAATCACCGTAAATTATACTGAGCGATTTATTCCTAGATTACGCAAACAAATGCCAAAATCAGAATTCCATTATAATTATTTAAATTTAATTAATATCATTTTTGTAAAAGAATATGCTTTCATACAACTAACAGTTTATTTTCAGTATTACATAAATTGCTATAGCTGGTAAATTATAAGCGAGAAAATAAAAATAAAAGTTCGAAATCTCTAAATGTTCAAAAACTTTCAGTTTGTAATTTTTTTTAATTTTCGAAAAATCTAAATTATTACAAAAATCTGTGTTTTGCAAGTGTCTGAATAATTTATAGTTTTAATTTTTTTTTCAACTTAGAATTTTGATTTTCTTATTGTGAATGTTTGAAATTTTTATGTATTCAATTTTTATTTATGATGTGTGGAATTGTTCTAAATCAGTTATGAAAGTATCAAAATTAGAAGAATATTTCACATTAAAATATCGATACTTTACGATTTAAGTACTCAGCCTCCTCCTTCAGTCTTCACAAACAGCATTATGTATTATCCCTTATTTGAATCTGTCACTTTTCAAATTTAATTAAAACTTCAAATTCAAAATTAAATTGGTTCTTGCAATTTAATTAAATTGATTTTCACGGAGAAAGAAAGTTCCGCTGACATTGAATTTTCCGGGTGATAAGAGAGCACGAGTGGTCAAACATTCACTCGCAAGTTTTAGTTACAACTAATGAATTGAAACCCGAATGAAATAATAAGACACATAGAGTATAGGTGAATGGTGAATTCCATACCGACTACTGTATAGATATCATAATCAGAAGTCAACTGAACCGTTCGCAGTATTTTTTTTTCTAATAGACCTCGTTACATTTGGGTCGTTCCCGAAATTTGAAAGTCGTAGATGTATACATCCAGGAATACAGGAATGAAGGAGGTAAGGATTTTTTTGGTTCCAATAGGTCGTTTCAAGCAATTTGTTAGTAATTAAGTCTTATTCAGGTAAATAGTCTAACGTTAATTGAACATACTAACTAATGAGGCCAAATGATACTTCACATATTAACATTAGTTGTATAGTAGAGAGGGTTAGGAAGTTCAGATATCCTGATTTCAGAAATTGATTTCAATTAATTCTTAATTACAGTCATTAACCTTCTCCGTAGGGAGTCCTTTTTGGAGTGCTGCTACGTCACAATTTAGCGTGTTAACGTTCTACTTATTATTAATTACTCATAATTAGCCGATTAACCTAATTTTGTTACGTTGTTCCCCTTAGGCCCTAACCCCTGAACAATGCTCAAATGGACCACAGTGGTCCACCTCCCCGCGCAACCCCATGATCCTTCAGGGACGTCATTTCCTTAAAACAATTACAACACTGATCGCACATGAAAGATCCATCCCTCAAAAGTGGCCTCTCTTTAGAAATAAAGGATTCAAATGGGCCATATATGTATATACCAGGAGTGTAAGTTATTTAGTTCAGCAATAAAGTTACGTCTTAGTAAATAGACGAAGGAAGGTTACGACTGAAACAATTCTCTCTTGGCCGTACGTGGCGCGTGGTATCCTTAAATTATTCAACGGAAACTCAAGTCTGAAAGTGTGGTAGCTCTATCGTTAGTACTCAAAGCTTCATGAAAAATGAGACGTCATTTTGTCGCGTTACACCACTAGAAGTTGAGTGGTCGGCTTACAATTTCTAAACACGTCTAACATACCGGGGTCATCTATCTAACATGACTTGACAAAGTTTTCTTGCCAGGTAAATTCTTTGTGGATTATGCAAAGAGGATTTGATGATCCGAGCCGACGGACTATACACAGGGTGAGTTAAAATGATGTCCACGCTATGAATATGACTTGAAAACACTTTTCACACCAGGTAAGCTCTGTCCATAAATCAACTCACTTATCAAAATGTGCCACGTTGTCTACATTTTCCTAGATATAATTTCATATTCTCCCAACAGCAAATGTTCGTTTTGTTGTATGCAAAACGAAGAGAACGTGGTGACGAATGTGAATAATGAGGCGAGTTGAGACAATACGTACAATTTTCTGGCTCCATATAAGCCTTCTATTTAAAAGAAAAACGTATAGTACAAAACACAACAACTGAATGACAAAATGTGAGTTGCTAACCCTGTGGGTCTAGCTGACCTCCTCG